>JANBPT010000801.1:0-22415 GCA_027575765.1 Tieghemiomyces parasiticus
CGAGCTGGTCTGTTGGACCTAGTGACGCAAGCGGGAAGCGGAGTAGTTGATGGGTACGGTGGTGGGGATTAGGTCAGTTTTGAGGTTCTGGGTAGGGCAGGCAGGGCAAGATATAGGCCCACAGCCTGGGCTTAACTTGGCCGCAGCATCACCTCCCACCTCCAACTAGCCCACAGAGCTGGCCATTGAGCTTACTGCGGAATGACTGCGGTAGCGACTACCTGCAGCACGAAATTGGGGAGTTGAAGGTGTTGGCAGGGCTGGCCAAAGGAAGCCAGAGTCATCGGGGATATGGCCCGACCGAATCTCGGCTTTCGCCCGCCTCTCACTTTCCCCTGCTTGACCGGCCTCTATGGCGCGATGTACACGATGTCCGATAGACGGGCTGCGGCTGGGCAGATCTCAGGTTTGACACCCATGAGAGCGTGTCACCAGTTTGCCAAAGCTCAAGACCAGCGGGCACTCCAGGAACCGAATAGCCCGGTTTCCCAATGCGGTCGTCCTAGAGGAAGGTACTTGGCGTGCAGTCACGAAGCTTATCACCCACCATCTGCCTACATCTCGGCTGCTGGCCAGAGCAGATTAACTATCCCCGGCGCTATCCCGTACATAGCCCCTTCCTTAGCACCTGATTGCCTGGGCCACTTTGGCCACTCGGGTACTAGTTAAACCGGGCGAGTGGGCAAATAGGGTTGTAGGCCTCACTTCTACAGCCCTAATCGACAGGGTTGTTGTTGGCCAATGAATCCACGCGGGTGTCTAGGGTTAGAGAGGAGGAGCCAGACAGTATGTGAGTCAATAGTCCCTCCTAATCTCACACTACGAGGTTCCAGGCGGTATATGCGTCAGAAGCTGGGCACTCATGGCGTATTTGACCCTGCCCTAACGAGCGCACTGCATAATCATGGTACACCTTGCGCCGCGTGAAACCCCCTCTATGTCCTTACTCTCCAGTCCTCTCTAAGACCCTTACCTGCTTTCCGACTATCCCTCTTGGTCCTTACATATATCCAAACGACACCTCATTTCATTCAGCCACCTGTTTATTTTGCCGTCAACGTATTCCTCCACGTACTCAAACCTATCACTTACCTTAGACCATGGTTGGTGTACAGTACCGTGGCGCCGCTCTGCGCGCCTTTCATACCCTACCCCGCCCTGCGACTCGGTAAGTAGCGCCATCGACTCGGGGTACCTTTAGTGCTGCTACTCTGTCTCCCATGAGATCCCAGACTGTCAGTATTATCCCGCGGTTGCCAACTGCGGCTTTTTGTCGAAGAAGGCGATCCCTTCCCCATGCAGCATGGCAGGCTAGACGTTTCGGTAAGGTCAGGGGAATGGGGGGGACTGACCTGAGCTCCAAAACCCGCATTGCGCCGAGACTGCGGGGATACAATTAGGGTCTGGGACCAGACCCTGAAGGATATTTTGAACCATTCTCAAGGTACTGATTTTTTCCCGAGCGCTACGTTACAAATAACCACCTGTTCCACAATGCAGGAAATCGGGTTGGCTAGCCCGGGCTTACTCTTCGTCAAAGGACAACAAGGAACTAAACCGTTACAGTGCCAAGATCACCCAGCCCAAGGCCTACGCTGCCTCCCAAGCCATGCGTAAGTTACTGCGGATCACTTAACCTGCGTGACTTGTATTGACCGTAACCCTCCTCCTCTACGTCCCAACATGATGGGCCTGGTGGTTTCAAGCAAGGGTTCGACCAATTTTATCTAGGATCCTACAGCACGGTGCAATTCCTAGGCCAAAAATGATACCTACCGTTGGGACCAAATTGAACCGTTTTTCCAGCTGCTGTCGTGAGCGTCGTCCCCCCTGACGTTCACTGGGTACTAACTTGCTTCTTTACAATCTTAATTTTTTCTGTACACCGATCCACCTCGCACGTGTCCCAGTGTACGCTACGGGGCTCCAGCCCGAGGATATGAGCAAGGCCCAGGTGGGCATTTCTAGCGTGTAAGTGCATATGGGTAGGACCAATCGTGGGGTAAATGATGTCTCATAGCCTCTTAAAGGGGGCAAACACTACATTTCCCAAGGGTTATTCACGTTCAACGCTCACCAACTTCGCCATCCTCCCTGCTTTACCCATCATCGACACCATTCCTCACCAGTTGGTACGAGGGCAACCCATGTAACATGCATCTGAACGACCTGGCTGCCAAGGTCAAGCAAGGTGTAGAGGAGGCCGGTCTGGTTGGCTACCGCTTCAATACCATTGGTGTGAGTGACGGCATCAGCATGGGCACGCGGGGTATGTCTTACTCGCTCCAGTCGCGCGAGGTGATTGCCGACTCGATCGAGACAGTTATGAACGCACAGTGGTACGATGCCAACGTATCACTGCCCGGCTGCGACAAGAACATGCCCGGATGCTTGATTGCCATGGGGCGCGTCAACCGGCCATCGCTCATGGTGTACGGCGGGACTATCCGCCCGGGAAAGTCCAGCTGTACGGGTAAGACCCTGGACGTGGTGTCGGCGTTCCAGTGCTACGGTGAGTACTTGGCGGGGCGCATCACCGAGGAGGAACGTCAGGACATTATTCGTCACGCCTGCCCCGGCCCGGGGGCCTGCGGTGGCATGTACACGGCCAACACCATGGCTAGCGCCATCGAGGCCATGGGAATGTCCCTGCCGTACAGCTCGTCCAACCCAGCCGAGAGCCCCGAGAAGCACGCCGAGTGTCTGCAGGCCGGCGCGGCCATCCGCAATCTGCTTGAACTCAACCTCAAGCCGCGTGACATTATGACTCGCGAGGCCTTTGAGAATGCCATGGTATTCATTATGGCCCTGGGCGGATCTACCAACGCCGTCCTGCACCTGATCGCCATGGCCAAGGCTGTCGGCGTGCGTCTCGAACTAAACGACTTTCAGCGGGTCAGCAACAGCACCCCGCTCTTGGCCGATTTTAAGCCCAGCGGAAAGTACGTTATGGGCGAGCTTCAGGCTATTGGTGGTACCCCGGCTATCCTCAAGTACCTACTCGAGAAGGGGCTCCTTCACGGCGAGTGCCTTACCGTCACGGGTAAGACCCTCCAGGAGAACCTGGAGAAGCTGCCGGGTCTCACGGCAGGCCAGCCCATCATCCATACCCTGGAGAAGCCGCTCAAGCCCAGTGGTCACCTCCAGATCCTGCGCGGGAACCTGGCTCCCGAGGGTTCAGTGGCCAAGATCACCGGTAAGGAAGGCCTAAAGTTTGAAGGCGAAGCCATCGTGTTTGACTGCGAGGAAGACATGCTACAGGCCTTGGAGCGCGGCGAAATCCGTAAGGGGCACGTGATTGTGATTCGCTACGAGGGCCCGAAGGGCGGCCCCGGGATGCCCGAGATGCTGACCCCGACCAGCGCCGTCATGGGGGCCGGTCTGGGCCAGGACGTGGCCCTCCTCACCGACGGCCGATTCTCTGGCGGTAGCCACGGGTTTATCATTGGCCACATCACCCCCGAGGCCCAGGAGGGCGGCCCCATTGCCCTCGTCCGTAACGGCGATCACGTCGTGATTGATGCTGAGAACCTTGAGCTCCGAATGGACGTGTCCGATGCTGAACTCGCCGAGCGTCGCAAGGCCTGGACCGCCCCGCCGTACAAAGCCACCAGCGGTGCTCTTTACAAGTTCCTGCGTACCGTTTCCCCGGCCTCCGAGGGCTGCGTCACTGACGCCTAAAGCGAAGGGGGTATAAGCGTCTTCAAATATAAGTCTAGAGCTTTTAAAAATACTAGCTGACTGGGTCCAATCGAGTGGCAACAATAAAATACGGAGCTGAGCTGTAGGTGTCCAATCAAACTTTGATGAGTGCCGATGTGCTACTGACTTGGCAAATGAGAATGACACTTGGAAGTAAGATAAGTTGATCTGGGTAAAAAATCAGACCCCTCAATGGAATATAAAAGTGGCTGCACTAGCTATTCCCAAGTGGCTACCTACTTCAGTACTAAATTAGCTGATGGGTCTGTTATATTCGCAAAGCTAATGAAAACTAGTGTTAGGTACCCTCCGATGGCCATGAGAGATGCTGAGGAGCCGCAATGAGTGTGGAGTCCAGGTGGAACTTTGGGCACCTGAAGATTCCCAATAGGCTGAGGTATGGGATAAAGGTTTCCCAACTATAAAGAGGCACCAGAGAAAGATCGGAAAGTCAGTGAATACATGGGAAAGCCCAACATCTTTACTCTACACCACTGGTAGATTTCCCACTAACCAATGCTCCAATTGCCCATGCCTTCAGTGCCTTGAAATTTTTAGATGAGTTACTTTTATTTTCTTTAAGGGCATGGTAGGCAAGATGCGGGCAATGGAGTTTATTGATTAGTAGAAATGCAAATGTAGAATAGGTATTGACATTATTATGATGGCACTGTGCACGCCTTATAACTGCCAGTCACTGGAATCTGGGATAGTACTTGGGCCTTTGAAAGGGTGTCCTTGGTCTGGTAGCCTGCAGTGGAAGGTTGGGGTGAGAGTGGTGAAGAGGATGTAATATAAAATTGTGGTTCATGAGTGAAATGAAAGGGTGGCGCCATCAATGCAAGAGGGAGCAGTGGTCTGGTTGGCAGGGACATCTCACAGTTTGACGTGAAATCCCTTTTAGGTACAGTAAAGGGTTACTAGCCGTAGTTAATGGGAACCACCACATTAGATAATCCCAAGGTAAAGTCCAAGTCTGCTATTTCAGAACCATAAATTCTGTGATAATAGAATAGCCTTTTGGCTATGGTATTAGACTTAGGCCTAGTATCCGCATACTAGTTATTACCCCAAAACACAGTGGCTCAACTTAATACTAGAATGCCCATAACCAGGAGGGACTTAAGGCTATAATATCTGTAGCCTCAGTTATAACACATCCAGGGTTGACAAGTGACTTTCCCTACTTGGCCTTGGGGTAGCTAGTCTAATTAAAATCCGGTTCTCGTATCAATGTTTGACAGAGCATGATGAGCACGTTATCAAATGGTTATAAAACCAAGAGGTAGCAATGGGAAACGATCTTACTGGGGTAAAATGATCTTGATCTTCCAGTTAAAAAATTGACGCCCAATGTGGGGCTCGAACCCACGACATTAAGGTTAAAAGCCTCACGCTCTACCAACTGAGCTAACCGGGCTCACGGGTATGTGGAGACCCAACATATTTTTGTCTCTTGAGGGTTCCTGAGGGGACCATGTATAAGGCTACGACTCTTCCGGCCTTGGAAGAAGGACGAGAGCCACCAGAAGGAAGCTAATAGGCTAACCCAAGGCATGGGGAGATCAGTAAGCGATCTACCAAACCGCCCACCAATAGTATCCCTAATTTCCCATGACTTGGGTTTCATACTTTTCAATTTTACTTGTTTCAGGCTTTTGGATTTTATTTGTTTCATCTCTCAGGTCGGCAGGAAAATGCCCACCAGCAAGAACAGCCAAAGCAATCGGAGAACCATTAATTATGTTTTCAAATTCTTCTATTGTATTTAAGGCCAAACCAACTGCACCTAATGGTTTGGGGAGTGTTTTCCCTACCCTGCCTTGGGGTACCTAATTCTTATTAAAATCAGGTTTATTTATCTCTTCTTCACAGGTATTGTGGTGCTGGCACCCATTTTGCCTCTTGAAGGCATCTGACAGGCACGTCAGTATTGCAAGAGCAAAATAATGGGCAAGCCCTTTATGGTGGAAACCTAGGATTAAGTTTTAAGGTTACGCGCCTCATGCAGGGGGATGTAGATCCTTCCCCCGCCCACCAGTATAAAAGCAAGCCCGCGCAGTTAGGCAAGGGCTTGCCAGCTATTTTCATTATTCTATTTTTTAAAGTTGTCTTAGTAAAACTTTTATTTTATTCTTATTGCCAACAAGCCACCCGGAAACAATCCCATACTATTTACTTTTCTCATTACTGTAAACAGCATTGTTCCTCCTGCTGTTAGGCCTAGACCGTCATTGCATACGGCCTAACCAAAAACACCATCCAGGGCCTAGCACCACAGTGTGCTGTGAACAATGGCAGTTCACGGTCTTTTGTATGGTATAACAAATGAGGATGGAGAAATCTTAATAATCAAATTTGGTCAAAATATGAAAAGAGAGTATTATATGTCTTTTATTGTAGGGAGCGGTTCAGGCCTTTTATATTTGGAAGAAAGCAAAGCTTAATCAGCAAACAAGAATGAATGACAGATAGTAACGGTTCCTTTGACAAAGTGACAAGTCTGATATAGTATTGGAGTCAAAGAGTTGTCTGAACCTGATAAACAAACGTAAAATCAATACTTGATAGAGGAAGTGATATAAGGTTTTAGGTTCCGGGCACAACAGGGTGTGAAGCCAAGCACGGCTTCTGGCTTTAAGGAGCTGTAGCAGGTTGTGCCTACACAAGAAGCAAAAGAAAAGAAAGGAAAGAGACTGAGCAACCTCTGGGAGAGGCCCGGTAGAGGTGGGGGGCCATCAGGCCCTCCACCAATTAGCGTAGATCATTTATTATAGTTATAGTATATAAGCCAGGCCCAAGTATGCAATGCAGGGCCTGGCAGCTTGTTGTCTAATTTCTGTCCCATAGTGCCATCCATTGGCACTATCCCGTTAGTAAAGTCTAATACCAATATTTCCCTAAGCTTGCTTGTTGGTAGACATTTATAGATTTTATTTGAGGTTTTCTCCATCAATAATTAACTTATCAAACTTTGCATTACAGATTTGGACAGCCCTGGTCCGACTGTATATTCCTGAACTCTCCACTTTGTCTCGGAGGTTCTTTCAATAGCGGGGCCAACTATTCAATCTTGGTCCACTTTACATTGGTTTCCCCATTGGTTATCTTTAGCCTACCCTGGAAGTAGTATTTTAGGTTAGATTACCTCTATGGTAATAGGGGCATGAGCCTGACCTCCTAGAGACACTTGGATGGTTGTCTTATGCCCTAGGCTTAGTCCTGACTAATCATGTAACCTGTCCTATTGTTCTTGAGGTCATGTCCATGAGAAACCATTGTTCCAGTCATCCCATCCCTTGTGATGCTACCCTGGGTTAAGTGGATGGCAGTGCAGGGAATACCAATGCCTTCACCACTTGGGCTTTGCCTCTACAATAGATGTAGTTATAGTGTACTTAACTCTGAGTTTAGGGAGCAATTTTTTACGCAGTGCTTCTGGGTGCAATCTAGCCCATAATGTCCAGGTTTGATTAATTGCAGGTCATAGCACTAGTCCCAGGTGGAGTTGGTAGCCACCTGAGCAAAATATACAAAAAGCTGCGGCACCGACTATTCCCAAGTGGTCACCCACCTTAGTACTAAATCGGCTGAATGATGCTTAACTGCGCAGATCTAACGGGATGCGGTGCTTACAACGTCATGTGGCCGCAACTGAGATGTGGTGCCGACGCCCGCGGTGCCTCTTGAAGGCATCTGACGGGCACGTCAACATTGAAGACACAAAAATAATAGCTGAACCCATTATGGGGAAGGCTAGGATTAAGGTTTAAGGTTACGCACCTTATGCAGGGGGATGTAGATCCTTTTCCCCGCCACCAGTATAAAAGCGAGCCCGCGCAGTTAGGCAAGGGCTCACCAGCTAATTTTTCTCTAACTTTACTTTGAATTCGTTTTATTAAATCATTATTTCCCCTATTGTCAACAAATGCAATCCCATACTATTTACTTCTAACCGTTATTGTAAACAACACTATTTCTCCGGACGTTAGGCCCAGACCGTTGTTGCGTACGGCCTAACCAAAAACCCTCGCCCAGAGCCTAGCACCACAGAGATGTAAGGCCAAGCACGGCTCCTTGCTTTGAGGAGCTGTAATAGGCCGCGCCTATACAACTATCTAAAGAAACAAAAGAAAAGAGACCGGGCGACCTCTGGGAGAGGCCCGGAAGAGACGGGGGGCCAGCCAGGCCGTCCACCAATTAGCGTTAATCCTTTATTATAGTCATAGTATAAAAGCCGGGCCCAAGTATGCAACACAGGGCCCGGCAGCTTATTTTCCGATTCTTGTCCCATAGTGCCATCTGTTAGCACTATCTTGTTAGTAAAGTCTAGTACCAATATTCCCTTAAGCTCATTGTTGGTAATGTTTCTAGATTTTGTTTTGAGGTTTTCTCCGTCAATAGTTAACCAATCAAGCTTTGCGTTACAGATTCGGACAGCCCTGGTCCGACTGTATTTTCCTGAACTCTCCACTTTGTCTCGGAGGTTCTTTTGAAAGCGGGACTGGCTTCCAGATACTGGTCCGCTTTACAGAGAGGTGGAGCCCAGATAGTTATTTGGGCTCCTGAAGATTCCTGAGGGTTGACTCTATTACATAAGGTCAATGATACCAAATGGAGTTGACTACAAGGATCAGGATAAAAGACTGAGGCCTTGGGAATGGAAACATTTCAATTATGCACCACCGGCAGATTTCCCACCAGCTGATGGTCTAAATGTCCCATGACCTAGACAACCTATTGTTCTACAACTTTTTGATTTATTATTTTTCATACCTGGAAGGGCCAATAGGCAAAATGGCAAACCTTGGAGTGGCCAGCCAGGCTACAACTTTATTGAGGATTCATAATTATTATTTATAGCCTGAGCTCCAGCACCTCTGAGCTTGAGGAGTGTTTTCCCAACCCTGCCTTGGGGTACTATTCTTTATTAAATCTACTATCACCAAACTATGCTTCACAGAGATTGTGGTGCCAACACCCGCTTTGCCTCTTAAAGGCATCTGACGGGTATGTCAACATTGGGAGAGCAAAAACAATGGGCAAGCCCTTTGTGGGGGAGGCTAGGATTAAGTTTTAAGGTTATGCACCTTATGCAGGGGGGTGTAGATCCTTCCCCCCGCTCACCAGTATAAAAGCAAGCCTGCACAGTTAGGCAAGGGCTTGCCAGCTATTTTTCTATTTTGATTCATATGGTGAACTTTATTTTATTTCTGTATCAATAACCACACCATACCCATCCCATACTATTTACATTTTGACGTTCACATAAACAACCCCGTTGTTGACTTATTCCCCCAGATTTGCTTTTAGGCCCAGACTGTTGTTGTGTATGGCCTAACCAAAGACCTCCGCCTAGGGTTGAGCACCACAAGAGGGGGTGGGGCATAGATGATTTTAATGCTGTAGAAGTGTGAAACTAAGGCCTCTGATTGGTCGGCCACTTTCAACCATCTAGTCACCCCAATCAGCTATTGCACCTAGACTGGCCACAAGAATTATAACCTTTGGAATTCCAGACTGGCCCATGGTTAGTTTGTTTGACAGTGGCCTTTGTATATATTCTCCTGGGTATGGTCTATTTATATGACTCTTTATCTAACTCTTCTAAGTTAGTTCAAATACCTGGTGGTTGAGATTTCTGGAATTAAGTATTACCAATAAGATAGAATGTCATGTGGATGATTTAGTAGTAGATGTGATACTGAGGGGGGGGGGTTTATTATAACATATTTTTGAAGAACAGAAGTGTAGTAAGGTGCCCCTTTTTTGAGGTGGTGGTTGAATTGGCCTATTAGTCTGTTGGCCTGCTAGGTGTCTGGTATTGTCTGTTCCCAAGGATGTGGGCAGGTTCTATGAGTCAGTATTGTAGGCTGTGAAGCATAGGGTGGTCATTGGTGGATGCAAAGGTAATGAGGGGTAAGGTGTGGTGTACAGAAGAGGTGTAAACTATGAGATAGGAGTGTAGAAGGTGGCTTGTAAGGCAACTGGTATGCCTGGGTTGGGCAGTCTGGTAGTCTGGGGGGATTTGATATACTAGATTTCTATTGGATTTGAGTGGGTTAAGCTACTGGTACTTATAGATGTTATATTCAAGTCTATAGGTAGCATGGCAGGCCATTGGATTCCAAGATAACCTATAATGAGTGACTCAATATTTACATATGAGTCATAGAATGGCCCATAAAGCCCAATTAACTGATTGATCCCTTACAAATTCCTCTTGTTCAAGTTTTTCACCACATCACTGGTTAATTTTTTGGATTTGCTTTGACCTTTTATCCATGGATGGTTGCTGATCAGGTATCTTCCTACACCTTACTTTTTAATTTACTCCCACACCCTAGCTCACTGGTCCATTTGAGGTCCACAGCAGCCTGTACTACTGACAGTCACCTGGTAGAATCTGTGCACCAACTGTACTGATATTAGGCCCAAGTCTAATACCATACCCAAAAGGCTATTCTACTATCACAGAATTTATGGTTCTGAAATAGTAGACTTGGGCTTTACCTTGGGATAATCTAATGTGGTGGTTCCCAACTGCCATGCCCTCTACAAGAGGAGCTTTATAAACCAAACCCAAAGCCATTACCACAGGCTTGGTAGTTATTTTTTTGGATCATTTTATAGTTTATTTTATGTTATTTAGTCTAGCAAGAACCAATCTGTACTAAAGAATTTTGCACGGCCATCAATGTGTGTTTCATCCCTGCCAGTTAACAACCATTCCTTGCTTGATCTTGCCACTGGCGTCGATTATAGTTGTAAACCAACCACCTATTGTAGATGTTCTCTAGAAAAAGTTGCCAGATCACTATCCTCCTCACACTGTTTCCCCTATCCTAACGCTGAGCACTGCACCTTAACTTCGCATATCTAATGGGGTACTGTGCCTCACATCTGCTAATTGCTGCAACTAAAAAAATAAAGCTTCACTCCATAGAGCACTGTTAGGCGATCTTTTTTGACTTGATGTGATTTTGAAGGGAATGGACGTCAATTTTCTATTTTGCTGAATAGTTTATTATAGGACCCTCGACGACCCTAACGGCCCTGCTTGCTGAGGTCGGGAAATGGGGTGTAAATACAACTGTTATGGATGATGCCTGCGATCCATGGATGGATGTTATACTTTATATGAGAGCTACAAGGAACGTTGCATAGCACACTTTCCTGCATGCAAGGGGTGAAGGGCCAGATGTAGGACCGAAAGAACAGGAGATTCTAATGAACAGCCTTTTGGCGCCCCTGGTAGGGGGCGGTTTGATTCCGGATCCGAGCCATGTGATTAGTGTATTAAACGGAATGTGTATAGGCTTGGAAAGCAAGGAGAAGTACTGGCTTTTTGCAACTCGGGCCATCACTCCTACTGATATGTGGCCCTCGTCATATTCGTGTCCTTGAGGAGGTCAGCAACCTGCCCCGAGCCAGTTGACCAGTTGATATGATGTCACGGCTTTCAGGCCTGCCTCGAGCGGAAAGATGGAACATGTTTTGGCTGAGCCCTGCGTCACCCATGCCTGACGGCCTGTCCTTCGCCGCTGCGTTAAAACTCAATGTGAGAGCAAGGGAAAGGGCGGAGACAAGGAGAGCACCCGGCTCATTGGATTGACGTCTGCACCTCCCACCTCTGGTAGCCCGCACGAATAGACACCGAGCGTACGTTCGGCTGACGTAGACTAGACGTATTCAGAGTGGTGCGCTGGATCGGACCTGCTGAACTGGGGACCACTAACCAAGTAGTAGCAGCTTTTTTTTAGAATCCGATCGTGCTGCTGGAGAACCAGCACATTTATTTGGAGACTGTGAGCCCTCGACCGAAACCAGACGGCGTACCGTGATCATGAAAAGGAGGAGAGCAAAGGGATATCGACAACGCAGTCTTAGCCGCGAGGGAACCTACGCTGACTAGTCACCCGGGTTAGGCCAGAGGTGCCAGCCGTAGCGAGGACGCAGCTGACCCTACGGCTGCAGCATGGATTTTAACATCGGGTCCACCTGCCCCGGTTTAATCGAAATTGGGAGATCGAAACGCGACGGCAGGGTTTGGCTGCCCACTTGGCCCGTAGAGGAGGGGGCCACCCTGGCGCGACGCTGGGAATTGAGAACCCTAAGACCAGGAGGATAGATTCGTACGCCACCAAAATGGTTGGCAGGGGGAGGGGCTCTGTATTTTTGTCTAGCGGTCCCACAGCTCGCTTCATGGAAACCCAGCTTCAGCGGGCCTACTGGATCGTCCTCCCCCTGGGTTAGCTGATGGAGAGCTGGGCCTTTGGAACCTTCGATGGCAGCAGAGCCGCACTCACGCACACTGGGCGAGCTTCGGCCATTGAAGGGCCGCCAAGGCTGAGATCCTCGTCTCTTAGCAGCCGGGAACTGGGCGTACCTCTGGGGCCCAATCCCGCCGTCAGTGGGCCGGTGCATCCGGGGGCGTAACTGCCCGCCCACCGTCCGTCTTTCCAAGAGGCAGGCGTCCTCTACATCCCGCCCGCCCTCAGCTATGATACGCAGCGTAACAAACCACAGGCTCAGCGTGGGCCCTCTCCCGCCTAATCTCCAGTGGCCCAGGCAGCAAAGCCGCCTAGCTTCACCATTCGCACCGGCCTGCGCTCTAGTTACCGCTCTCCTGGTCTGCAGCTATGACGCAAACAAAAAGACCGGTGACCCTGGCCTACCGCGTGGTGTCGGGCCTTTGCATGTCCCTCCTCCCCCTTCCTTGCTATTTATTTGCCACGGTTCGCCCGCCTGGCTCGCCTGCTAAGGTCCCATCCTAGCCGTGCCAACCCTTCCTTTCGACTCTCTCCGCTACGTCCGGTGTAAACCCTGTTACTATTAAGCCTACACTGTTTCTGGTTCCTGCGCCCCCCAGAACCGCCTTTCCCTGTCTGCCACCTAATTTTGGAACCCTTGAACCCCACTGCCGCTGTCGACTGCCCACGCCTTGACCGCCTGCTGACTGACACGTCCCTAGCCGCTTCCTGACCTCTAGGCCCTCGCTGCATTCCACGTGGCTAAACTGGTTGTGTGACTCTCCCCTCGCTTTGTCATTCCTCCGGTACTACCCCATTGCCTGGCAGGTTCGAGCAGTACACACTTTTTGGCTTGGCACGGTCGTCTTTGTCTTGGCGACAGGTCCCTTTCCCCTTCAGCATCCACTTGCTGCCTTTTGTTTCGCAAGTCCGCCACCACTGCTCGCGCCAAAACCGCCACTCCGGTCGGCTGTTTTTTTTTCTGGCACGGAAGGCCCTCTATCAATCACCACGCCCGCGTACGCGTTCGGACTTTTCGCCATTCCCTGAACAGGCTTCACGGTTACACCCACACTTGGCAATTCTGCCGACCTCTGCGGTCGCTGTCCAGTCCGCGCTTCCTGCCATCTCGTCATCCCTTACCCCTTACCGTTCGACCCAACTTCCTGCCGCTACTTAAACTTCTGCCACCGACGCGGCCGCTGCCCCTCCCTCCTTGTCCACCAGCCTTTCACCTCTCTAGGCCCATTGTCTAATTCTCGCCCCTCCCGCAGCTCGCCTCCAACCTCGCTCCCTAAAGATGACTGAACGCAGCTACGGCCATATGGCCATGCCCATCCCAGGCCAGGACACCGAGCAGCCCACTGGCTCCAGCTACGGTATCGCCGCCCCCACGGTTGCCGATTCGCCGTACGGCGCGGCCCCATCACACGACACTCACGATACATACAACCCCTCACACCAGCCCTATGGCACGCATTCGGGCCAAGAAGGATACGGCTCCCAATTTAACCTCCCGCCTGGGGTCATCCCCGTGTCCGTTCCACACTCCGGCTCTCCGGCGCCCCCGCCGGCTGCTGTGACCGCCAATTTTCCGGCACCCTCTGCTGCCCCCGTTGAGCCGGTCGCTGTCGAGGCCGCGGTCCATGGCGACAAACCTGGCGGCGTCGAGGTCCCTGTGTATAACAAGTATTCGTTCATGACCGTGCCCGACAAGCGCAAAGAGGTGCTCCGCTTCTTTCAGATTGTGGCGGGTGTCGGCGCCCTGGGCTTCCTGGCTGGCGCCTCCCCACGCTCGGGCCGCGACAGCCCCTTCTCCGATAGTAGCCCAACCAACTTCCAGTACTTCGTGTCGGGCCTGTCCATCGCTGTGTCGCTCTTTTTCTTTCTCAGCTTCTTTTGGCGGTTCAAGCGGCCCGGGTCACAAAAAGCGCGCAACTGGGGCCTGGTAGTCACAGACTTCATCCTGCTGGCCTTTTGGGTGGCCTCGATCGTGGCCTCTTTCATCAAGAACAAGTGCTCCGTAGGGACGCTAGACGGTTACTGCGACTTTTACAATACCTCACTGTTCTTCTGTATATTGTCCGCCCTCCTATACCTGATCACCTTCGGCTGGTCCATTGTAGCCTTCTTCCAGTCGCGCCGCCGCGGTTAGGACTTGCGACTGCTCTTCCGCCTGAGTAATACCTTGTTAGTAGGACTATTGCTCTTTCCCCAGTCCATCGTGTTTTGTGTTTCCCAGCGACATGTAACTTCACATTTCTTCGCGCCCACTTCTATATATGTGCCTCTCGTTTTCAGCAAGTAATACAGTCAGTACAAATTTTGCTTCAGCCTTACTATATCATTTACTTGGATTACGGCGTGGCTTCTCGGATCAGGGCAGTAAGTAAGGGCGGAGCTCAAGATGACAGACGGCCCTGGTAGGGGGGGACGCTTCAAGGTGAAGAGGGCTAATTTGACAGCTTGATCAATAAGCTGCATTCCTGCCCGCCAATCTCGACAGGGCTGCTGCGGCACGCCGGGGACTTCGTCGTGGGACGACTTAGTAACAAATCAGCATGGCGCGGGGAGGGCCACAGCTGTAAAATTGTATGTTGGTGTACTTCTTTCCAGTCAACAGCTGGCTAGCTCGACACCGTCCACAACCGGCGCACCTGGCCAGGACCAAGAGCAAGTTGGAGCGGGCGAGCGGTAATTGAGCGGCCTACTCCTAGACCGACACTACCAACATGCTTTTGATTTTGGAGCTCGGAATTCCTCACTTGAATACCCGCTTGCCTTTCAATTCTGTACTCTACCTTCACCTCTTCACTTCCTAACAAATCCCGCCGTCACGCCTGAAGCCCTCCTAGCGCCTCCGATAAGGACAGGGCAATAGTTCGGCTCCACTGCACCACTGCCCCCACTAAATTTTCCTTCGCTTATAGCCTTGAATTGAACAGGACCTCCCGAGCCTGTTGTCCACATTCTAACCCCCCCCCCCACGATCATGGTGGCCAATGCTGTTCCAGAAAACAACCTAGCTGCGGAATTTGCGCATCTTCAGCGGGCCCAGCACGAGTTTCAAGTCCAATACCCCCCACAGGCCGCGCCCGCAACGGGTAGCGGCCCGCAAGCGCCTCGCTTCGTCCCCAGGAACGAACTAGGCAACGTCCGTTATCCGAGCAGTCAGTGGAGTGACCTGGGTCGCGCATTAAGACAGTCCGTTGCCTGGCGGGTACCCACGATCACCCCGTCATCGCCGCCACGACTACCTGCCGCATGTCTGATGGCCCCGCCAGTGGTGACAGTACCCCTGCCATCCCAGCCGCCGCTTTCGTCATCCCGTCCACCTTCATCGGCCCAGGGGGTGGCCATGGCACCCCCGTGGGCCTCAAATTCATCGTCAACCTCGAGCAGTGTCCCGGCGCCGGGCTTAATACCGGCTACTCCACAGCATGAACCCAATACCTCCTACACCGTTATCGATGACGACGACTTTGACGAGAGCCTGGTTCTGGTGGAGACGCCCCCGCTCGGCCCGGCTCAGCCGCCTAAGTCGGTCACTAAGCCAGCGTACGCTAACGGCGGTCATAGTACCCGCCCAGCCCGGTCAACAGTGCAGCCGCCTGGATCCACGGCCAACCAACCGCTCCCGCCGGCTGTGGACTACTTTGAGCTCGACAGTTTTGGGCCGGATGATATACCCTTCACTGACGAGGAGCCCCTCCACAGCGCCCGCTCTACGCCGTTCTCGGGCCTGGCTGGTGAACCCACCACATCATCTTCACCGGCCGGAACGTGGGTGAAGAGCCCTTCTCGTCCAAGCCAAATGATCTCGTCCACCCAATATTTGCCATCGCCATTGACCCGAACGCCCTCCTTACACGCACCACCGCCACCATTACCAGTCCCGCCTTCCACTCTCCCTCCAGTTCTCGCTACTGGTGACACCATTCAGGCCCAACTGGCTGCCCTGATCCGCGAAAAGTCGCAACTTAGCGACCAGATCTGCGACCTGGAGGTCCTCCAGGACGACCCCCCTGCGGCCCAGGACCCACAGGAGCTTACCCGGGAGATCACCCGGCTGCGGCAGCGCCGCGTCATCGTCGTGCGCTCCATTTCCGCCCTTCAAACGCAACGGCCTGCCAGTCCAAGTACCCCTGGTGCCTCTTCAGCCTGCGCCTATCAATCCCCACCGTATCCTTCTGTCCCGTCGCTCGCCACAGCCCCGCAGCGCACTATCCCGCCTGAACAGGGCCACCCTGGCCCTCCCAGCCACCACGACTTTAGCATTGATGGTAGCGACGCCATGTGCGTGGATGCCGAAGCCTTCCTCCCCGAACTCGACTCGGGGTTTCGGACCTTGTTGGACACGGAACACCCGGCGCCCGCACGGATTTTTCCGCTCGACGACTCCGACGTGACTGGCGCCCAGGTGCCGCGACTGACTGACGGCGTAGAACTTCCCGCCGCCTCCTACACACTACACACCAGCGACCCAACTCAGCTACCTGGTGACAAGGTTCATCCGTGGTCGCGCGAGGTAGACAAAGTGCTCAAACAGGTATTTAAACTGAAGGCGTTCCGGTCCAATCAGCTGGCAGCGGTCAACGCCACCCTGGGCGGGCAGGATGTATTCGTGCTGATGCCCACGGGCGGTGGCAAGAGTCTTTGTTACCAGCTACCAGCCCTGGTCAACCAAGGTACCACGCGGGGCGTGACAATTGTGGTGTCCCCACTACTCTCCCTCATGCAGGACCAGGTCGAGCACCTGCTGAACTGGGGCATCCCCGCGGTGTGCCTTACCGGGACGTTGAACGCCGAACAGCGGCGGTTCGCCTTCGATCAGCTCCGGCGACCGGACCTCGTCCTCCGATTGCTCTATCTGACCCCGGAGATGATCAACAAGAGCCCGCAGGTTCAGGAGGCCATCGACCAGCTGCACCGTCGGCGGTGCCTGGCTCGTTTCGTGGTGGACGAGGCGCACTGCCTCAGCCAGTGGGGCCATGACTTCCGGCCAGACTATAAGGAACTGGGCATGCTCAAGCAGCGGTGGCCAGGTATCCCGTTAATGGCGCTAACGGCGACGGCCAATGACAAGGTTCGGTTGGACGTGATGCACAACCTTCATTTGGACCCACAACGCTGCGCGGTGTTTGTACAGAGCTTCAACCGGCAGAACCTGTACTACGAGGTGCGCCACAAGAACGGCAAGACCATTTATGCCGACATTTATGCTTTCATTAAGTCACAGTGCCCCGGTCAGTGCGGTATCATTTACTGCACCTCACGCCGAGCCTGCGAGGAGATGGCCGCCAAACTGCGATCTGAATACCGCATGTCGGTCGAACACTACCACGCCGGACTAGAAAAGGACGACCGGATGCGGGTCCAGCGGGACTGGCAGGCTGGCCGACTGCTCGTCATCGTGGCCACGGTGGCCTTCGGGATGGGGATTGACAAGGCCAACGTCCGGTTCGTGGTTCACCACTCGCTCCCCAAGTCGCTTGAAGGATATTACCAGGAGACGGGCCGGGCCGGTCGCGACGGCCAGCCGGCGGTGTGTGTACTGTACTACTCCTACAAGGACAAGTCGAACATTGACTGGATGATTGACCAGAGTGAGGGTGACTGGGCCCAGAAGGAACAGCAACGGGCGGCCCTCCGTCAGGTCATCCAGTTTTGTGAAAATAAGACCGACTGTCGGCGTCAGCTCGTGCTAATCTACTTTGGGGAGCGATTCGATCCGGGGCTCTGTCGGCGGACTTGCGATAACTGCCACACTCGCGGGTCGTTCGAGGAGCGGGATTTCACCGAAGACGCCCGCAATGTCGCCCGCTTGGTCAAGGAATTAACCAGCGGTGGCCCGTCCTTCGGGGAATCAGCTCCCGCCCGCCGGGGTCGCTGGGGCCGCGGCGGCGGTAGTGGCGGCGGCGGTCTCCGGATGACCCTTCTCCAGTGTTTAGACGTGTACCGCGGGGCTAAGACCGCCAAGGCGGCCGAATTTTCCACCCGTACGCACTACGGGTCCGGTAAACACCTTAGCCGTCCCGAAGCCGAACGATTGTTCCACCACCTGGTGTTCCGGACCGTCCTACGTGAACATTGTGAGGCTAACGGAATGGGGTTTGTCAACTCCTATGTAGGGCTGGGTCCCAGTGCTGATCGGCTGCTGAACGGTGAGATTCGGATTGCGATGCCTGTGGCCAGGACCAAGGCTGCCGCTAGCGGTGATGGCGGTGTTGTGAGGCGGACAAAGACCGTCGGGGTGGCGCGGGTTGCCTTACCACCGTCCTTACCGACCAACTCACCACCAGTGACAGCTGCTACAGTACCAAATACCAGGCGAATGGCCGCAGCAAAGCAAGCAATTAGATCACCAGCAGCCCCCACCATCAGCGCGGCTCCTCTCTCACGTACCACCGACTCCGTTATGGCGTCGACCCCATCGAAACCGGCCGCCCGCCGCAAGGTGGCTACGACAGCTTCTGGTCCTCAACCATCTGTCTTGAGAATACTGGATGACGACGACGACGGCGACGACGACCTGATTATGGCCGACGGCAGCAGCGTCTTCACCCCCAAGTCAACGCCGACGCCACGGAAACGTGGCCGCGTGGCCCTCCCTGTGAATGACTTTGATAAGGACACACCTATGTTTGACGATACGCCCGGCCCGCAACCACCACCGGCCAAACGCAACCCATCCGAGACGGCTGTACGGACGACGGCGAGGCGGAGGGCGGCTAAACCGCTCATGATTATTGATGACGACGACGACTATGATGGTGCTTATGGCGGTCCTAATGGTGACGACGACGACGATGGCGATGGCGACTTTGCCCCGGGAAATCACTTAGCAGCTTCGACGCGGGTGCTAACTCAGTCTCGCCATTTCGGAGCTGCAAGGTCCGTTGCGACGACGACAACGACCACGGCGATGAAGAGGACACCAGCCGCGGCGGCGACGGCGCTGTCCGGCCCTAACGGTGGTGGGTTTGTTTCATTATCAGGTAAGTGAGCCTTATCGACGTAGTTAGAGCTCTCCCTTTAGTCACCCGCTAACCTGTGTTACTGTGGTGAACATTATATATATATATATATATATACTAATTCATGATTACTTTGGTAACCCTCGAATTTCCTTGCGGATACACTAGCCGCAACCGTGGCGGTGAGCCCCCACACCCGACTTAAGACCAGCCTGGCCAAGTTTCAATACCAACCTTAGCGTGAGGTGGTGTCAACCGATTGTCGTCTTATTACTTTTATTGTCATAGAGCCCCCTCCCCTCCCGCTCCCTTGAATGGCTGGCCCTTTGTGCGTGTACCATAAAAAACACCGTACTTTACTTGTACCTTACTCGACTAACGACCAAGGGGGTATTCTAGCAACTGCTAAATGACCTTACTATATACTGACCTACCCCCTTTTTTTGGATTGCCGGTGCGTTGAGCCCAAATCCGTTCGAAAAGTTGCAGCCGCTCTTCTGTTGGCGCACCTCCGGGGCGGTCATTCTTCCCTCCTGCTTTTCTTGGACCGATCTCTTGTTGTACCCAGACGGTGTGCTTTTCGTCCGCCATCCTTTTTCTTTTTCGTTGGGGGTGGGGCTAGTGCCTACCTCGCCGATTACGCCCACGTCTGCCTCGCCGAATCCTTGTAATCGTCCCAATGCATATTTCCTGTACGATCCAAGTTGATTTCCACTCGTGTCAAAGATTATCATCAATACTTGTAGATACGTGTACCACACGTGGGCACTAGGGCTAGCTTCCATCCTTGGTAGATCGCTACCATCCATCCTGAAAAGTGTTGGAGAAGGGCCTTGGTTGGAATAAGCTGGTATACTTTTTTTTTTCGTAGTTACGCAATGTACTCGCCCAGCCCTTCACCTTAGCCAGGGTCACATCAGGGCTAACCGACGCTATTCCAAGCGTGGTTGCATACAAGCGAAAGAACGCAGAAAATGAAAGTTATTATAAAGGCATCCGCTCCCCTACGGCAGTGTAAGGCTTGTCCTCCCCTTAGCTCTAATATGCTTCATATTTGTACTAGGTGAGCACCATCTAGTTCCTGCAACGTTTACTATACCCCGCCACACATTTGCTCTTACCATTAACCTCTTTATATCTTGTCGTATTCTATTTCTTGCAGTCCATCCCCGACTAGTCTGTCTTTGAACAGCCTGCACCTCGCAGCTATGGCGTTTATCACCCGACCCTCGCTTGGCATGCTAGTCCTCGCGCTTACCTCCTCTATGGTCTTGTCTTCTAACGACGCGTATAGACGGTTCGATCTGGCCGCGCCAGCAGACTCAGATGGGATCGACATCCTAGCACAGTGCACCTGGTTCGATAGTCATACCTGGTCGGGCCTTATTTCTATACCTGGCACTGAGGAAAACGCCCAACCCTTTGGCCAAAGTCCCTCACCGCCCTATCTACCTCTTGGCCCTTTTGACGAGTATAATTTTTTCAAGGGGTAAGATGTATTACTATGGCCTTCGTATAGCACAGTGCCGATATTAGACCAGCGTGAACATTTGCTTATCACGAGGTATGTCAGCTCAGCAGCAGCCAACAGCCTCCACGGCGAGGTTGATCCGCTAGTAAGACAGAACGAGCCTCTGGCACCATGTCCCCCAAGCTTCCTGGTTGATACCACTAGCTATCGGCAGTCCGGTTGACGGACGCTACCTCGCCGTTCCTCAAGCCCGCCAATTACGCACCCTAGGTCCCCAGAAGAGGTCATCTACGCCCTGGGTATGGAGGGACAACGATCAGTATATTACCCAGGCCGAACCACCACAGCTGAGACCCACAACGACAGCCTACCTGTAGAAAAATGTAAAGAAGTTTAGGCGCTTGGGATAGTCTCCCCGATTCCTTACAGCCGGAACTGCTGGAGGGCTGAAACGGCACGGCTACAAAACCATCTTAACACCTTTTACAAGCGTCTAGGTCCCGCAGGCGCAAAGGTTCCGGCAGGCGCCCCCTATACTTTCGTTTTTCAATTGTTATGATCTGATAATCAACGCAGGGTTGTCTCTGCGTTAGTAGCTCACATCAAGCGCTTACATAAGCAACCTGGTTTGTCCGATCGACTCTGCCGTACTTACTGGGATGCTAAATACCCTTGTGGGGTGACCGAAGTCGCTATGGACCTAGATCATGACGACTGTGCAGAGCTGCCGACTCGTGCCGCCTAGGTAATAGATCCTGGGTAAAGTTCTTTGTAATTGATCCCAACGCATTCGGCAAATCCGTCGAAACCATATTTGCCAAGGCGCACGCTAGCCGGACTTCCCAACGCACCCGAAAACAACTTTAAATTAAAGGTAAACTAGGTGAACAAATATGACCTGGGTTGATGCCTATGCCAAGGCATATAATGTACGAAGCCACCCGGATCGCAGGACCTTTGCATGAGATTAATGTGGTCGATTTTGTTATTTTCGTAGGGTCACTTACAGTGCTCGTTATGTGGTTTTATATAAAGGTTTACTGCTTGACCACCGTACCCTCGGAGCGAAGGGTCCATGGTGATGTCTGTTCTGGCCTCCAACCAATCAACACCAATTTAAGGGGGGACAGTGGAAAGCCACCCGGCGCTCTCGATGCGTACACCTTAGACATGTGCTAGAGGGCTTCCTTCACGTGCGAAACAGAGTGAGGGACTAGGGGACACGGTAGCAGGGAATAGGGCGGGGGTGCTTGACTGGCCATGTGTAGTGCCTATTAATTACACCGCTTCCTTCATGGACCATCCAGCCGCAGAGTCTACCTAACACGGAGGCTCAGAGCCAGCACGAATATTAAGGAGGCTTGGTCGCGGCCATTTACACCACTCGCACACCCGGTGGCTGTTTTCCAGCCTTTTCGACCCAATAACGTCTCTACCTCCCTTCCAAGGCCTCCCCCCATCCCAGAGGACCGGAATGACCTCCTTGACCCTCTCTACTCCGCCTTTCCACATCCCCCCTCTCCCCACTCACAATCCGCTCTAGCTCGTTCATTCAGGCCACACGACACGCATTCGCCTCCTCTCCCCCACAGACCCCCCCCCCCTACTCGCCGTTGGACATCGCTACTTCACACCCATATACACGCGCGCGCGCAACCACATACCCATTACTGCCATGGCCGACCCATCGAGACAACGGCCCGACGTGGATGACGACGACCTGGATGACCTGCTCGACAATGTACTTGACGATTTCCAAGCACATGCCACTAAGCCCCCCGGCTCGTCCGCATTCACCGATGCGAAGAAACCGACGCCCTTTGGGCCGGCACCCGCTAGTCAGTTATCTTCGAACGCCAAGGCAGCCTCCGAAGGCTCCGCCGCCTCGGCGGAGGCATGGCTGACGGACGATTTTGAAGAGGAGTTTGCCCGGCAGCTGGCCGAGGGCATGGGTAGTCTCATGGGGGACCCCAGCGCGAACGATAAGGACGTCAAGTCGGCAATCGACAGTCT
>JANBPT010000802.1:0-22345 GCA_027575765.1 Tieghemiomyces parasiticus
TTTTAGCTGGCAAAGGCCCTACTACGCCAGATCTTGCTCGTATTAGTGGTGAATAGGCCTGCTTTTATGATGATTGTGCCGCTGTAGACATCCCAACTAGCACGGCTGTGGTAGGCATGAACTCGTGAAGTAAAGTTAATGGGCTGTTTAGGTTTCGACTTGTGGTGGGGGTTGCAATTGAGATGATTGGCGTTTAATTAAGGGGCGACTGTGGAGTCGTTTATACTTGAATAACGCCAGTATTACTTGGCTACCAACGAACAGCGGCCACCCCCAGGCAGTCAGTCCTGGCAAGGTTGGAGCAGTCATGGCGAGCTCTCCCGCGGCCGACACTACCACCATACCCAGCTATGGTTCCAACGAAAACCTAAGGACGGACCGTTCAACGGTGGCCACAACCCCCAGTAATCCAGAGATACCGTGAAACCTACAGCGACTACAGCCCGACTTCCGGGGTAAGAAAATGATGAATAAAACTAACTTACCAGTCCTTACAAATTTCGACCACGCTAGCAGCCCCTCTCGGCACCGCCGGTCACAATCCGCTCCATGGATGATTGGCGGTGTATTGTGCATGCCACCAGACAATCTATGCTGGGCACAATGCAGCACTCAAAAACACCGCGCTGGGATGCTAAACCCATCCGGGACCAATGGCGCATCCCCAACCTGTTAACGCGTATCGACTCTCAGTGTTTATTAAACCCCATTATCTGCTGTACCCATCAAAGGATGGCAGACAATAAACCATCCTTGGGCATCTCCCTTCTTTTATAGTCAATCATGATTTCTATTCCCCTTTCGGTTGTTGCTTTTTGGAACTCCGCCCTCTGACCCACAGTGGTAGCCTAGAAGTACCTGGTGGCAACCACTTAGTCACCTTGGGTCGAAACACCTTTGCCAACGCTGCTGCCTAGCTGCACAATGGTAAGCCTCAATTTCATCTCTGCCACCATACCACTACAATCTACTCACCTTATTACCCCTGCATTGAGCTACACCTAGTTACCAGCCTTGCAGCCCCTATTCGTTCTACCCTTAGCTGAGCCTTTTCCGACTCACACCCAAGGCGAATACTAACCAGCACCAACCCTCACCATGACTCATACCGCAAGTCTCAACTGGCTTTATAAGTCGGAGGAAAGGGTAAAAGATAAATGACCATTGGATATGGTTTTTATTGATACTTGGGCACCAATTGCGAGATGTATAATAAATACCAAGTTAGCAATTTTACACTTGTCCATCTGCAAGATGGACTTGGTGTCCTGCGGATGATAAATGTCCGCTTGATACAAAGGACTTCGGCTAATTAGCTGTACTGTCATTGGTGCCTAAAACTCTTCCAACAGAGACGCCTTTGTGTAGCATTTTTGTGGTGGCGGTGGTGAGTTCTGTATCACCCACCGGCAGATCTTTATTCCGTAACAAAAAGATCATCATTATCTCGCCCAAGTACCTAGTTATACTAACCACCCTCCATGAATTCCTACCTATCACAGCCACCTCTTGGTGCTTATAGTGTGAGTACGGTGTCGTACTATTGTGCCTTCTCTCTCAACCACCCCACCCCCACGCATCAGTTCACATGTCGTCACGTACCCCATTAACCTCATTGCGGTCGGTTACGGAACTGTATGGCAGCGGCAAAAGGCAAGGGAATAGTATAAAGGACCCATGGATTAACAAATCTGAGAATAAAAGGGTAGAGGGAAAGGGACAACGAATGGGGAAGAAGGGAATAAACAGACAGAGGGATAGGAGATATATATCAAGAGATAAAAGGAGTTAAGAATTCCCGGTTCCGGTTTTGGTAGGGTTGGCATCAGATTATCCTTTACACCTTGCAGAGTGGGGCGACAGCGGTAGACGAGATTGTGGACGCTACCCTGCAGATGTCGTAGAAAAGGGGCGTTGGCCTGTGTTTCCCCGCTGGTGGCCCAGGTATGACAGTCTAGGGCTGTACGTTGGCTGGCGGTTTCCAATCGCGTAGAGCTGTCCGGTGCCACTGCACCTCTAAGACTCACAGACATCTATCTCAGCTCCCATCCGCACGACATTCTGTCTACAACACTACCTTCACTACCGCTGATGCCAAAGTGCGCCAGCGTATACAAGAGAGTCAACAACTTGACGTTCTATGCAGGCGCTTCCCTGCGACACTACGCACCACACAACGTGACACCATGTAACCATAACACCGCTATTCAATTGTATCACTCTATACGCCAGACAAGACAAGGGGACTGGGCGCTCCCGTTTCTGCCTCTTTTTTTCTGTCATTCTATTCGCCCTCTTCAGCCTCATTTTCTCTTGTGGCGGGTGCCCCAATCTACTCTACCGGCGATAGACGGACTTAAGACCCGCGTCGCGCCTGCTCCGTGCCAATTCACAACACTATGCAGAGGAAGTAAACTTCGGGACAGCTGGCTGACGGAGCCTGTTGAATAATTACCATCCGACTGCAGCTTGGCCTCTTGAAAGGGAGGCCGGAGTGACCCGTTCCACTATATTTTGGGTTTGTTGGCCTGGGATAGGGAAACAAAGCAATTCTTGCGGCGGACCAGCAGGGCAACGTCCGTTCTAATTACCAGAAATAGATCAAGAAGGGATGGGGGGGGGATACACCAGAGGCGGTGAATGAATGGAATCCCTGGTCTTCATACAAAACGGAGTACATCAAGAGGACGATGGGGGAGCACAGACAACGACATCCTATCAACTATCCCGTCCAACTTTAACAGTCAGGGTTGAGTTCTTTACTATCTTGCCTATAAATGGGTCCTCTCATCCCCTACCTTTCCCTTTCCCTTGGCCACTCCAGCGGCCTGATATTAAGGATGGACTAGCCTCCCGATTTACCCACCACCCATCGACGACCACCCTGGCCGTCCCCGTTAGCCCATTATATCTTTTTCTTTACACACACCTCCCTTTGACTGTGTCATCCCGATAGGCCTTTTCCAATCCACCCACGTTATCCGCTTGTAACGTCAGCATGGAGTTCTCTCTGTTCTTCGTGTTTGGAGCCCTAGCGCTGCAGCAATCCCACGCTACGAACAAACCGGAAAGCCAACTCCTGGCGAATTTGGAAAGGTTGCCGGTCGAACTACATGGGGAAATTAACAGACGCATCCACTTGGCTGATCACGCTCAGTATAGGCAAGCCTTGAGGGACATCAAAGCCAATACCGTGGAATTATTACCCGCTGAAATATTGGCCAAAGTAAGATATTCCAGTGATAGGTGCTTTATTGTTCAGGGGGAGTAGAAGCAAGCCTCTCCCTTCTGTACTGTGAATTACGCCAGTATTGGTAGCTCGACTTCGAACCACATGATAGTAGCTCCTACAGAGGCCAAGCGAGATAGTTGAATGGTATGATTGATATTTCTTGGCTAACAATCTCCGTCTTTCTTTTGCTTTGTAACTCACCCCACAACCTCTGAACTTCTGGTTATTAGATTTTAGATCCGCTCAAGGAAGACCTCGCAAATTGTCCAGAACTATGGTACCGTCATTGGCGAAATGGTGAGATCGATTTGGATGAACCCCGTCGAGCGGACGAAGTCATATCGATCGAAGAGGACGAAAGGGAGAAGGAGAATACTGATATCCAGAAGGAGAACTACGCAGCTAGGTCAGGCGAGGACAGATCATTATATCCGGTTAAAGTTCTCTCGGAAGAAGAGAAACGGGACCGTTCCCTTCGTCACGACTACCAGGATCTCCGTAACAAATACCTAAATGACGAGGTTTGCGACGAGGACATCAAAGCCATGATGATACATATGGAGACGAAAGTGTGGCCCATTGCTAAGCCCTTGGTGCAGTCCTACCTGTATAACCACTTATTACATCTTCTCCACAGGAAGTTCATTACTGGGCTTGGCAATGTGTATTCCGACCGCTCAGTACCCCGACCCCAGGTTTACCCGCTCAAGGTCGAGAAAGGTGTGAACGGTATTACGGTTATCCAGAACAATACCTTTGATGAGTATGCAGAGGCCTTGAATTCGGGACCACCCACTAGCCAAAGTGGCCGTATCGGGCTGCGGATGGTCCGTGATTTCCGACCTGAACTGCACCGGATCCATCAAGCGACCCATGTCATCAAGTTCCATGACATGTACGATCCTACTGCGCACGATCCAACCATGCTCTTCCCCCTGGCCCTGGTCAGTGGTAACATTGGTCTGTTGGTTGAGTGGCGCAAGTCCATCACCAGCCAGCTTGGGAGGTACGGAATAGCCAACATGCTGTACCAGGGTGCATCCATTCCGTCTGAACACATCCAATTCATTGAGGCACTCGATGGAGATTTTGAGGCTGATTTAATCTTAAAAACCATTGGCGGTGAAAATGACGAGACTATTTTGCCGCGATATTACGCAAAGGAGAAGCCCGGAGACCTGCGAATATTTTCTAGATCCAATGAGTTGCTCGAGTTTAACGTCCCCACTATGTTTGATCAATCGGTAGCGGTTGCATTTGCCGCTTTGGGCCAGTTAAACTATCTCAAGGCGTACTATCACTCGCAGTACCCCGGCCTTCCTGTGACATTGCGTGCCTATCCACATGACCTATTCGTGGGAATCGCCATAATCGTGGCGGACCGTCTCAGGAAGAACGATTTCATTGCTGGCATCAGTAAGTGGGATGTGGCGAGCTTTTCAGGTAGCGAAGTTTGCTGGCTGAAGGATAGTCTCGATGCTATGAACTGGGAGCCGCGCACTGAAAGCCTTAAGGAGATTATCAAAGACTGCCAACATCCAAGTGGTAGCTTCCATTTCCGGAATGATCTCCCGGTGTTCATTGGCGATGATAACGAGCCCTATTTTAAGGCATTTAAACTCATGAGTACGAGTGATCCGGTCAGCTTCCTGTGATCGTGCCCTGGATTGTTTTTTTTTCATTTATTTTTGTTTAGTGAACAGTCCATTGACGTTGTTTAAATATACTGTCTGCTGCGATCAAAACACAGGACTGTGCACCCTAACCTACCCATCTGACAGTAGGGGGTTTACGAGAGAGTTAAAAGGTCACGGTAATTATATCTTTATTCCTTAGCTACATCAAGAGAGCTCGAGGAGCTCCTACCTGTAGATCGCTTTGGTGTAGTAGATTTGAGCTCGACCTCCTTGACAAAGCACTATCTCACCACTGGGGCCAGGGAATGGCATGCAATTGTAAATCCAGAAGCAATACACCACAGCTTTTGGGCTGATGATGATCAACTGCCCAAACCTTACTGCTGGTGATTGTGGTTGAAGTAAACTTACTAAAAAAGAACAACCCTAGCTGCTGAGCTTAAACTGGGGTGTGGATGGTGGTTTGAGTGACAATTGTTGTTTATTGAATGGCGATCAGTAAGTTGTTTATCCTTGGATAACGGTTGGCATCATTCATAGTAACTATTTGGCTTGGACTAGGAAACCCAAGACTACAGGCCAAGAAAGGGCCTGGCACCGGCAGAAATGAGGGGACTACTAGGTAACTGCCAGATCAGGAGAAGAGCAAAAGCTCTGAAAGGATTTTAGGTGGCAGTGGTTAGGAATGGAGGCGCCGTTCAGTAGATTAGGGAGATTGGACTATTGTAGCCAAAAGTGTTAGAAGTGTCCATACTTTTATTAATACTATTTTTATCCCCTGAGAATTCCCACTTTCTCTATGTATCGTGATATATGCATCAACAAATATTACGTAAGCTTTGATTCTTATGATGTACTCTAAATTTTTCATTCACATTATCCCTGCAATATCACCCTTGATAATCTTGGAATATAAGGGAACTTCTACTGCCGTCATTTGAGAAAAAAAGGGGATCATAACACTTCTTTGATTTATTAACATTATCTTTCAAACCCACGTATAATAAAGACTATTAGATTCACCAATTGATAGGCTCTATTATCACAGGCAATGAGACATGGGTGTGCATTTACGGTCCACCTGTTGATTCTAATCACTGGAGGTGGTGCCCTAAAGGTGGCCTTATTACAGCTGAAACCCACTGAGGCCATACCACACTCGAGGTGATGCTGACCATTTATTTCACCAGGCGTGGCCTAATACACCTGAGTGTCAAGCCCCCCTGGTGTCAAGGTCTCTGCCAACCACTACATAGAGTACGGGCTGGAGCCCATGGTCCAGGCTTGGGTGGAGGCACATGGAAGTTTGACCTTTCACCTCCCGTGGCTTCACCATGATAATGCATCACCACATTGTGCTGCAGCAACCCAGACCTACATTTCCAGCGCTAACTTCAAACTTCTTTTGACTACTTTCCTACAGTCTCTGACCTTGCCCCTTGCGACTTCTGGTTGTTAAGGAATATCATATAGTGGCTGAGGGGGTAAAAAGTTTACCACAGTGGTGGTAGTCATGGACGCCTGGAAATCGGAACCTTCCAGGCTCCAACCAAGTGACTTTAGAGCCTGCTTTGATAGCTGGCTAGAACGAGCTCGTCGAGTGGTACAGAGTGACAGTAGTTATATTTGGTTGCTAAATTTTAACCTTGGGAAATCCCCCAAAAAATACGGTAGCACCTATCCTCTACTTGAACCACTCCCTCTTTTTTTCAAGTTAATCGAGGTCGCTGCCAACAGGAACCGGGCAAAATCACCTTCACGATTTGGCCAGCATATCATTTAATTGCTATCGAAAATAAAAACCAGAACGCAGAGGTAACAAGCTGCGTTGGGCTTGGATAACATGGAGAAAAAATAAAAAAGATAGGATGAGCCAAAAAATAAAAAAAAGGTAAAAAAAAGATCCAATAAAAAGGAAAGGTGCCACATTCGCACAAGGCGGGGGCTCGTATAAATACAGCGTGTGGAGGTGAAAGCAGGTGGGAGGGGTGAGTGCAGAAGTGGGCGAAAAGTGGAGAAGGCAAGTAGTAAAACGATAATCCTACTCACAATCGCATATTACAGCTGCGGGTAATCACGGAGACTGGCCCTAGACTGCGAAGCGCCACTACTGCCACCAGTAGGACCAGACGATGGCAACGATGAAGTGTTCCATGACCGCAGGGGAGCCACGTTGGCTGCCAAGGAAGACGAGCTGGCGGCGGCGGCGCTACGGGACGCGGTAGACATGAAGGTCCGCAGGACGGGCCTCTTACCCCGGTTGGAGCCGTCATTGGCCCCCGACCCGGTCGCGGTGGGTGGACGGAATGTACCGCCCATTAATCTCGGCCCGCTGCCGCCGCTACCTCCCGCACCGGACTTGATAACTAAGATCCGGTGGTTGCCGCTCGTCGAATCGGAACCAGGGGAAGTGCCGGTGGCTGTGTTATCCAGCTTGAGCACCGGCGCAGCCAGGGAGGGGAAGGCACGCTGGAGCAACCCGTGGTCCTTCAGGGCCTGTTTAAGATTGGCCTGCTTTTCGGGGTCCTCGAGCAACTTGGCGACGCTGCGCACAATGTGGTTGAATTGACTGCTGATCGTATCGCTGCCATTATCATGGCCCTCCGTCTTGATAAACGCCCACAGAGATTCGACATAGATGTCCTCGCTTATGTCGTTGCGCCGCATCTCCGACGTGAGGCGCCGGAATTTGGCAAGCTTCGATTCGTCGTCCCGGAAAATATTGCGGATCAGGTCAATCACTTCGGTGTGCTGGCGGACGAGGGCGGGGTCGGTGGTATCAATTGAAGGATCAGAGGCCGGAGTCTTGCCCTTACGTCCGCGCGATCCGGTACGCTGGGCGGCCACGGGGATGGGCACGCCCCAGGCCGACAAGATGGGCCGGGACTGGTGGTGGATTGCCGCAGGGGTCCCAGCCCCCCAGACCGATGAAGACGACGGTGACGAGGACGCGCCGGTTGAGGGCGCGGCAAGCGTGGGCCAGTCGTTGATGGGGCTCGAACTATTGGCAAATCCGCCCTGGACGACGGCCGAGGCCGAGGGGGGAAGATTGCTCGTGGCGGCCCGATTGTAACCAGCGTTGGATGGGGTGGGACCGTCACTATCTGATGCCACGGCCGCCGCTGAAGCAGCCGCTGCCGCCGCGCGGGCGGCCTTGCCCTTGCCTTTGGCCTTCCCACTCTGACCGGTCGATGGCTCCTCGGGTTCTTCCACCGTGAGCTGGCCGAAACCGGCAGGGGCGCGGCGCGCTGGAGCGGCGGCACTGGACCGGCTGTCGTCACGATTGCGGGCTTCGGTCAGACTAGGAAATGCCGTGGAGCCCTGGGCCGCGGTGGACGGGGGACCGTTGCCACGCCCGCGACGGTTTTGGTCCAGACCGGTGGCCGTCGACGCGTGGGAATTGGACCGGGAGCCGGCGCCCTCATCGCCGCCGCGATAGTGGATATCCACGGGGATTTGACGGGCCTCGCGATGGGCCGACCGTTTGGCCGAGGCACCCGGCACCTGGTGCTCCTCCAGCATATGGGCCTTGAGGTCAATCTCGGAGTCAAACACGACGAACTTCTTAGCAAGGCAGTCGGGCTTCAAGCAGACGTAATGGTCTGCACGAAAGTGTTTCTCGAGTTCATTGTAGTTGCGGTAGTACTGGTGGATGCCCGTCCCGTTCGCCCGACAAATGTGACACTGCTCGTGCCGGTCACGGCAGTGTTCGTAAAGCTGGTCCCGGTCGTAGAAGGCCGTCTGGCAAAAGCTGCAGCTCGGGTGGCCCTCGAAGCCGAACTTGTCCCCCTTGCGGATGTGACCCACCAGCTGAGACTTGGTGAACAGGCGAAGTTCATGCGCGAAGGCCTTCCGGTGGCTGACGCACAGGTCGCAGAGGTACATGTGGTGGACGTCAGTGACGTGCTTTTTGAGGTCGTTCCACTTGCCGTTCCCGGCGACGTGGGGGCACCCACGCCACTGGCAGCGCAAGCTAAGCAGTTCCGCGCACTGGTCCCGGATGGCGGTTGTCTCGTAGTGGATCCCCAACTCTTGATCCGCGGCGGGAAAGTCTTTGGGCTGGTAATCGGCGTAGGATCGGCCCTTGGGCTCAACAAAGATGACCTCGCCCAGCTCGGTTTTACAGTACGGGCACTGGTTCGTTTTGTAGTTGGCCCGGAGCCGCAGGGCACAGGTCGTGCACGTGTCGTGGTCGCAGGGGCCGAGGGCGGCGTACTTGATGGGGCTGGCGCAAATGAAGCACAGATCGCCCTCCTCGACCGGCTCGGTCGGAGCCCCGTCACCATGAGCGGCAGGGCCGTGGCCCCGCGTGCGGCGTGGTCGGTTACGGCGCGGCTTTCCCGTGCCACCTTCCTTGGGCGCACCCTCGGGCGGATCGGCGCTGTTTGATGCCGGCCGATCGCGTCGGGGTACCCCGGATCGGCCACCGCGCCGACCCCCCCGGCCGGTCGGGCCTGAGGGGCCGTGGCCGTTCGTGGCGTCAGGGCCAGTGGCGGCAGGCTTGGCATCTCGGGGCGAATTAGAGGCCATGGTGGATAAAGAAGGACAAATGGAAAGGGGGCGGCAACACGATCGGGGATAATATGCGTAAGGAATCTGCGGGTGGGATGGGGAGATGGTGGAAGAGCGGCCGATGGGAAGTGGTCAACCGCGAACTCGGAAACGGGCAGGGTGATAAAGATGAATGCGGGCGATGGAAGTGACGACATGGGCGGTGGAGCGAAGGGAGATGGGCTATTTAATAGTGGCCGGTTGGAAACCGGAGTGCCGTACTGGAGGAGCTGTACGGCAGGTGTCGCCCGGCCGGCAACACGCGGGCCCAGAGATTAGACACCTGCCATCACCGCGATGGGGAGGCTGGAGCTGTGCAGCCGCCAGCGGCAGGGCCAGGGCAGGTGGTAGGAAGCCCGGACCCGAACTGGCCTGGTAAAGTCCCCAGCCCCAGCGTGCGGAGCCAGGCGCCGCTGTCGCTTTCAGCATAAGGCCTCCCCTTCAAACCTACGCTGACCCCCCTAAAAAAAAAGCCACTCACGGCAGGCCCAGTGCAACCCGTCCCTCCCCTCCCGTCTCCGGGGCGACTTGCTGACAAGACCGCCGGTGCGCAGTCCTTGGGGATATGTGGTGCCGCAGCAACCCCGCCTCGCGCGACCGCCTGCTTTAAAGATTCCATCGTGGCTCTGTAAACAGACCACACGGTGACGTCGAGGTACAATCCGCCCATAGATTAAAACGGCGTTGATAGCCAATACCGTTGCGGAGGGAGTCAGTCCAGTGCGTGACTAAGCCAGACCCTAGCCTGGATACAGTGTTTCCAGCCAAGGGGCATATTGGGAGGACAGGGATAGAATAGCAGCAGGGCAGACAAGTGCCAGCGGGAGAGAGGGGCTGCTGCGGCAGTCTAGGAATCCCCTCGTGGGCGGGGACCCTGCTCCCACCCGGGCCAAGGTCGCACGATACAGGCTGTGGAGAGGAAGAGGAGAGAGACGCAGGGCAACCTGGGCGCCTTCCGCAGCGCGTGGCGGGGCCAGATCGGCGTCTGACCGGTTGGGAGGGCGTCTACATGCGCCCCCAGTCTCTGTGGCCCAGGCGCTGCGTCGCTAGTCCAGGAGCTCACCATAGTGGCTGCCAGGCACGCCAAACCAGGCATCTTCTCGGTGGAAATGACATCTTTTCTGCCGGGCTGGGGCTTTTTGGTCTGCCATAGCCTTGCCAGCCACGGGGCGGGGGTCCCCGTCGCTCCGGTCCCACTTTCGATCATCCGTCGTCGACCAGAGCTACACCAAGCTGACCAACCAGCATACTACTCACCCAATAATGAAAGCTACCGCAACACAACCCCCCAAGTATGCGCGGCGTCCCTTCTGCCCCAAATACCCCCAAAAGAGCGCCTCCACCACCTTGAGCTGGTCGAGGGGAAGGAGGGCTTTGTCCGTTCAGTTTGCGCTGAGCGGTTCTAGCCGTATATCGCATTACCCTGCGCCTCAGTTCTGCGCACATTATCTTGACAGATATACAATCACAGTTTAATTACAGAACGGAGTGGTGGTAGAGAAACCAGGGAAGGTGTTACGGCGGGCGATACTCCTCCACGCCTGAAAGTGGAAGGTGGCCAGCGTGGGTCTTGGGGGGGGGCTAAAACGGAGCGAGGGTGACGTTGCACAGTCTCTCGACAGCTGGGGAGAACAGGGGCGGACATACACACAGTTCGGCCAGGATGCATTTAGTAGTTGGTGGCGAAGGGCAGAATAAACAGCACGAAGGTGGCTAGGAACCCAATTGTCCAGAAGAAGGTGCGAACGGCACCCTTGCCCCACAGATAGGCGATGATGTAGAAGGCGCGGGCAGCCACGAAGATGATACACAGAATGTTGGCGCCGCGATGGCTGCCAGCCCCGAAGCGGTTAAAGTAAACGGCCAGGGTGAACAGAGTGAAGGCCTCAAACTGGTTGAGGTGGGCCCCGGCGGCACGGTGATCACGGTCGGCCACCACGCCGGCGGGGGTTGCACGCGGGGTGTTGTGGTTGTAGTTGCCGTCCGAGCGCGAGCGCGAGTGGTAGAGGGGGAACAAGGTGATCACCCACAGCAGGAAGGCGGCGAAGACACAGCCAAACTGAATCTTCTCGGATTCGGTAGCGAACATAGCGACGGAGGGAGGTCTGGGGAAAGAGAGGGTGTGGTGGTGGTGGGGAAGAGGGTCAGTAGGAACGTCGGCACGATCTAGAGGATCACAGTGAGCCGGAAGTAACGAAAGTTATGCAGTTGACGAGAGCGCGGCAGGAAAGTGCAAATTGGTACACCTGAAGATAGGAAGGCCGGGGATGGGTAGCTGATGTAGGATTAGGAAGGCAGGGGCCCGGGCCGGAGTTTTTATAGCGATTGAAAGGGTGGGAGGAGGGGGCGTCGTCGTCCCCATCTCACTCGATCCGAGCCGACCGGGGAGGGGTATGCAGAGGGTGACGCAGGTCCGGTTGCTGCTCGAGCCTAAAGTTGTTGGCTGCAGAGAGCCGGGTAGGCTTACGGGTAGGCGGATGGGGGAGGGGGCTTCGAGCCACGACCGCCATGCCCTCCCCATAGCTACGATGGGCAGGCTGCCTGTCTGTACGCTGGGTCCGGCGAGATAAACTATAGGCTCTGACGAGCCGCCGGGAGGAAACAGTGATGAGTGTGGGAGGCCGTGGCCGATGGGCTGGGTTTACCAGACAGCAACATAACTAAACCCCGCGAACAAATCGACCCGGCCGCCCAATCCGGCCACGGTACCCCCCTGGTTCCAACCGATCGCACCTATGTCGTAGAGAGGATATCCTTAATGCTACCCGCACAAGCCGCCGCCGCGTCTGGAACGGCCCCTCGCATGACCGCATCGCATCACACAAGGCCTCCCCTTCGCGTCGCCCAGGCACATAGCCAAAGGCTTTCAGGGCCAGACCCGATCGGGAACTCTAAATGATGCCTATTTTCAGCCGCCGTGGACTTGGACTGACCCGTCTGTCGTAGACTGGCGAGTAGGACGTGCGGTAGATCGTTCCCTACCGAATCAATGTGTTCGTGGTTGGTGAATATGGGATGCGGGACGCGCTGCTGTCGTCCCGAATTTGGTGTCCCCGTACGGTATTTTAACCGCATCGACGTCAACGGTGATCGCGCAGGGAGGAAGAAACTGGGAGTGTATGGCGAGAGGTGACGTTAGATTGCCCCGATAAGGCAATTATAATGCTAAGTCGTCGACGGGGAAGGAAGCGCCGCCACATCTTTACTCGTCGGCCGTTTCCCCTTCGACATTACAAACTCGGTCCGGCCCGCGGTCGAGAAAGATTAACTTAATCCAACGCCCCCGACCTGGCGCGCGCGTCCCACAAATCTGGCCATACTTTTTGGGGTGGAGCACAGTTTTTCACATTACACCACTGTCGAACCTCAGTTGCCTCGGTAATCTCTCATGGGGCCACCGGACGACGTCATGCGGGGGGGACTTGCACGGTACATGTAGCATTTTTGCAAACGGAGGATAAGGGTGAGACGACCCCCCGCTCCTACTTTTACACCACGCCCCCGGATAACTCTCCGCGTAGGGTCTAATGGCTTCGGCAGGTACTGCTGGGCCATCCGGCCGAGTCAGCGACGAGCCTCCCAGATTACCACCTGGAGCATCAATTCCCCTCGGTTTCAAACGAAGGGTGGACAGGCAGTCGGGCACATCACGTGGCTCGGCCCGACGGCGTGCTTACTCAAGGCGGGGGATGGTTGGCGCTAGGGTACGGCCAGCAGCCGTTGACCGCCTGGCTTGGTGAGCCGATGGAACCCCCAACGGCGGCTACGGCATCAGATCTTCCTCCCACATGATATGTGCCATCCATCACCCCAGTTTTTAAATAGCACTCCGAGCCTTCACACCATTCCCCTGGACCGCATGCTTAGCCATCACGGCTTGGTATGGGACATGCGGGATCACGGGAGAAGGGTCCTGGCCCAACCTGGAGACGGGGCAGTGTGGCCTGCATCGTCGCCATTCAGCGCCCACTGAGTCAGGCTCGCCTCGGACAGCGGGGGCCCGCAACACCCAGTCAATTCCGGTCGACGTCGCACTGGCCGGCCAATGTTGCGGGAGAATTCCGACTGCGAGGCAAATCGTCTCGCGGGCTTCCTTGTCCATCCTATCGCCAGTCCCAGCGGCCTTCCCACGAAGCACCGCCGGGTTTTTCGCAGTCCCAACCGCCGCCCCTTAATGGCCACACTGCTCGGCTGCCGCCACCTCCCCTCTCCTCGACTGTCGAGACCCTTATTACCCAGCGGGTCCTGCATACCGTCGACCGCTCGGCCGGGACGGACCGTCGTTTCGTTCCCGCGACCTCCGCCCCACCCTCTCCATCCTCACCACTCCCCAAACCCAACCCCTCCTCCCATCCGCTCGACGCTACTTTCCAACGCCACTCTCTTTCTTCCTCATCCACCTTACCACCCCCCAGCCCGACCGACGCCTTTCACCCCTCCCCTTCCAAATTCCCTTCTACCGCATCCCTCGCGACCTCCCAACGATGCTGAACGCCGGACTGCTACGGCTGCGTGCCGTCCACCCGAGCTTTATCCGCTCCCCGCACCGCCGCCTCCTCGCCACAACCCGTCCGGCAGCCACCGCAGGGGTGGACGCCGGCCGCATCCTGCGCGAGTTGGGACTCCGCCGAGACGGCAACCCCGGCGTCTACGACGGTGAGTGGTACGGCAGCGGCCCCACCATCGAGTCCATCGACCCGTCGACCCACGAGGTCATTGGCACGGTACGGACCGCCACCCCGGCCGACTACCACAGGGTGATGGACCAGGTGGCCCGCGCCAAACCCGTCCTCCGCGACATGCCCGCCCCGAAGCGCGGCGAGCTGGTCCGTCAGATGCGTGAGGCTCTGCACCAGAAACTGCGCCCCCTGGGCGAACTGGTGTCCCTGGAAATGGGCAAGATCATCCCCGAGGGCATCGGTGAGGTCCAGGAGTACATCGACATTGCCGACTACGCCGTGGGGCTCAGCCGCATGCTGAACGGCGCTGTGGTCCCGTCTGAACGGCCCGGCCACATCATGATGGAAATGTGGAACCCGCTGGGCACCGTAGGCGTCATCTCGGCCTTCAATTTCCCCGTCGCCGTGTACGGCTGGAACAGCGCCATCAGTCTGGTGTGTGGTAACCCCGTGGTGTGGAAGGGCGCGCCGACCACCAGTCTGTGCTCGGTAGCCGTGACCCGCATCCTAGCCGAGGTCCTGGAAAACAACGGCCTGCCCGGCGCCCTTTGCTCCCTGGTGGCCGGCGGAACCGAGATTGGCCAGACCATGGCCGCTGATCCCCGGGTCGACCTCCTTTCATTCACTGGTAGCACCCAGGTAGGCCGTGAAGTGGCCCTCACGGTGCAGCAGCGGTTCGGCCGCTCCCTGCTCGAACTCGGTGGCAATAACGCCATCATCGTGGCCGAAGACGCCGACCTGGACCTGGCTGTACGGTCCACCCTGTTCGCCGCCGTGGGCACTGCCGGTCAGCGCTGCACCACCACCCGGCGCCTCTTCCTCCACGAGTCCATCCGCGAACCCTTCCTAGCCCAGCTTACCAAGGCCTATGGGCAGGTCCGGGTGGGCAATCCGTTGGTGGAAGGCAACCTCTGCGGCCCGCTGCACACCCGCCAGGCCGTCGAGCAGTACCGCCGTGGCGTAGAAGCCGTGAAGGCCCAGGGCGGCGAAATCCTGTACGGCGGTGAGGTGCTCACCGATCAGCCCGGTAACTTTGTGATGCCCACCATCACCAGCGTTCAGGCCGATACTCCTGTGGTCCAGAACGAGATCTTCGTACCCATCCTCCATACCATTCCATACCAAACCCTCGACGAGGCCATCGCCTTCAATAACCGCGTGGGCCAGGGCCTAAGCAGCAGTCTCTTCACCACCGACCCGGCCAAGATCTTCCGCTGGACCGGACCTGCTGGTTCCGACTGTGGGATCGTCAACGTGAATATCCCCACCAACGGGGCCGAGATTGGCGGCGCCTTTGGCGGCGAGAAGGAAACCGGTGGCGGTCGCGAATCTGGATCCGATAGCTGGAAGCAGTACATGCGTCGCCAGACCTGTACCATCAACTACAGCGGTCAGCTCCCGCTGGCCCAGGGTATCAAGTTTGAATAAGCTGAGGGAAAAGTGGACCTGTCAGGTGGTCTATTTTTATTGTTTTAATTTTTTAAGCTCTAGGGCGGGCCGGCTCTCACTGACTTGGAATTGAATCCCCCCCCCCTACTAGGCAGTCTTTCGATATCGTTTGGTGTCACATGCCGGCAGCTTATATTCATATAGTTTGATGGGCGGTGCCCGATTTTATATCTATAAATGAAGTCGGACGTAGCGATAGGAAATGGATGTGGCTCGTGGCCGAGAAGTCGAATAGAGGGTTAAAAAGAGGATGGGTAAATAATAATTACGGAATCAAAATTGGCACAGGCAAGCGTAGGCTACAGACGAGAGAGGTGGGATTCACTGGGTATATATATATATATATATAAAAGTGGGACAAATGCAGTAGATTGCATCGATAAAAAAGAGCTATTTCATACAGCACGACAAACTTAGGTGCAGAAGGGAAGCACGTAGAGAGTGAACGTGGCAACGAACCCGATGAACCAGATGACGGTGCGGATGAGGTACAAATTGAGCATGTAGGTCAGTACGTAAATGACCCGGGAGACTACGAAGACGATGGACACAGCGTCGGCCACGACGACACTCCCAGCGCCGGCGCGGTTAACGAACACGCCCACGGCGAACAGAGTGAAGGCTTCCATGGTGTTGACATGGGCGCCCAGGATCCGCAGGCCCGAGGCGGTGAGCGAGTTGTATTGCATGCGCGGCGTGTGATGGTTAAATCCCCCGTCGGCCGCCCGACGTGACACGTACAATGGAATGATGGTCAACGTCCACACTAAAAAGGTAGCGAAGAGACAGCCAAACTGAATCTTATCGTGTTCGCTAGAAAACATGGTGAGTTCAACTGGTGGTGATGATGATGATGAGGGTGGTGGTGGTGGTGGGGAGAGGAGGAGGGCGGAACGTAGGGTAGCTAGGAAGCAAGGTAGGCTGGAGGATCGAGATAGGGTAGACAATTGAAGGGGGATGGTTAAGTATGTAGATTATCAGTCTGAGGGGAGGATAATGAGAATGAGAGGATGGCTAAGTAGAGAGACGGAGCGGCTGCGCGGTTCATTATATAGGACATGGCGGGTAGTGCCGGTTGACGTGGGCCGAGGTTACCGTAAAAGGCCGGAGGTTGCTATTAACTGGGACTAAACCAAGCGTACTACCCTGTACACCGTATCTCCGTCCAAGTCCAGAGGGGGGGAGGAGAGAGAAAGGGCTTCACACCTCCCTCCTCCCCCCGGACTAGTCTAACTCGAAACCATTTTCATTACCCTCTACCGGCATGTAGACGTAGTGTGTCAAAGCGGGGAAGGTCACGTCGTACAGGGCTGGTGAGGATCTTAAGCGATACGGGCATTGCTAAGAGTGATGGCTCCAAGCTACGGCGCGCCAGAAGAGTTTACCAGTACAACTAATAATCTAACCCAGTAGGTCAAGCGGGCGGGATGGGGAGGGGTGTATGTCTGTGTCTGTGTGTGTGTGTATGAGTGAGTTCTGAGCGCGGATAGGTGAAGGGTGGCTAAGAAATTCGGCGGTTCGTCCAATTGACAGGATCGGACAATGACCGCGTTAGTGCGACGTTGACGACAAATCGCCCATAGTGCGCGAGTGGCGCGAGACGGGAGCGGGTGAGCTGGAAGTGGGGATTAGGAAGAGCCGACGTGAGGGCGGAGGGGAGGGGAGAGAGGAATACGCGCTGTACTCTAGGAACGCACGCTGCTGTCATCGGAGCTGCGGCCGGAACGGAACGTGAAGGGCGGAGAGACGGCCTGCTACGTATGTGCAGTCGTACTTGTACCACCTTTACACATAGCATTGCCCTCTCTTTTCACTCCACAATATCTGGCCCAATGCCAGCTAATGATCAGGCTCTGTCGGCCATTACGGATGACGGGAGGGATGACAATTGTCTCTGTTGGGCGTAACCTTCTGTCAGGGAAATCTCTGACGCTTCAGGCGCCGGACTGCAGGGGTAATTTTGCCCAAATGACGAAATATCGGCCATCCTAACCATCTTTCCATATTGAACATAAAAACCATCAATTTAAAAAAATGGAAGTTGCTGCTACGAATGAACCAATCGAACCTCTGGACTGGTTCCGGTTCGTTGAAAACAATGCATGATTGTGTATGGGCCTCAGCTTCAACCCAGGCGCTCTTCAGTAGATAGTGACGTAGAAAGAATCTTACTGATACGTCGAGATCTAAAGCTGAATCTGGTAAAATGCGATGAGAAAACGTACAACTCATCTAGGCTTCCCAATTATAGCATTGCCTATTTCCCACGGTACGATCTTGCCTTCGATACCCAGGCTTCGTATTGACCATAGCTCGCGAATGACATGATGAGGCTATGAACCGACTCACCGCATCCGTTGACCAACAGTTTTACGAACCTTCATTATTCCCAATTCATCGCCTTGAGTGTCGATTATACAGATTAGGTTTCCTCCCTATCATCACCACTTTATTCTAACCCAACCGTAAAACATGAATGCTGGCGGAGGCGTTTGGTTAAGAAGAACAAAAAAGGTTCTGATCCTTCATGGTACGTCTGATCGTCTCGATTAGATAAGACCGCTACGACCTTCTATTGGTATCTGAGAATAAGACATAGAATTTCAAGGGGCCCAATTATTGTGGTGAAAAAGCGCGGCACAAAACCCTCGCCCAGTGCCAAGGGGGCCATTTGCGCACCAACTTGTTGGACTAAGTGTGTCTACTGCCCGACTCTTAGTCAACCGTCCACTATTATCACTACTTCCTGCATTCAATTTAAGTTACGCCCCGTCTCTGATATTATTGGATATTCCGCCCTCAAAATCCTTTTACAACTCTCAGAAAAATTTTACTTATTTGTTGTGCAAGACATTCTGCGGATATAAAAACCGCCACCTAAACGAACTGAAAATAAACCTCATGCACTATCCGAATTGGTCTTCGCCTCTACGATAAAACTCCTACTTACCTACCTTTGATGCACCGTTTTTTGAACGCGTCTTCACAATCTCCGCCTCACCGTCATCTATTCTAAGTTCAGAAATACCGTCGCCTTTACCATCCCCCGCAGAAATTCAACAACCATGACTTGTCGCTGCTATTTTCAACACACATACCCCAAAACCCTTCATAAAAACCACAGCTCCTGTTATTGTGGTGAAATGATGAAGGCGGAAGTTCCCACCACTTGCTTCGAATTGTCTTTTGCCGTTTTGTCCAAACGTCGGGTTATTTTCAACCAGGTTTTGATGCCACTGTATTGACTGCTACATCTCAACAAAACATGTTTTCAACGACGAAAAGGGTCTTCTATCCCCACATCTTTCCTAAAAATTAAATGTCCTCGCTAACTAACCTTGTCACCTGGAAACGTGATCTCCTTAAGGGTATCATTCCCAATTTATAAGCTATTACCCGTAATTGTCTAATATAAACCAAGTATCTATCGAAGTTTTGACAACATAACTGATTTATTACTTCTATGCCGTCTACTGCACTTGCATCGGAGCGTCGCCCGTGAGCACCTCGATTTCCTTGTCAATGAAGAACCGTGAAGAAATATTAACGTAACCCTGTTGCCAGATCTATTATGTTCATCGCCGTTTATCATACTATTTGAGGCGTCGCCCGTGTGCGCCTTCTATCTTTGTCTTTTCCGTCTGCAAAGCGTTGGCCGTGCCCACCTTTAAAGACATCCGCCATATTTTTTATTATCTACAACAATTCAGAAAACCCCTAATAACCAAAGCCCTTGCCCATTTTCGCTACTTCCGCCCCTCCCCTTCTCCTTACCCATTTTCTTTACCACCTGCCCCACCGTCATATCACTATGTCTCATAACCATCTATTTTCTTATTCCTGCAACGTGGAATACGACCCCCCCCCGCACGAACCGATCACCACATATTCAGGAGTACCTATTTTCTGTGAATTCGGTACTGCAGTGGGAAATCACTTAGCTATTTAATAATAGAAAACGGTCAACAACAAAACGAGTTGTCAGTATCGGTCATAAGGGCCGGATTGCTAAAATTAAAGGTGTACTGTTGAGCCGTGAATGATGGTGATACGCGAACAGGTTAGGCCATGTCGGGCGATTTTAACGTCACGAACGACAGCTCTCCGTCGTTGGTACACGAGATCATAGGGTTTTGGATGTATGCCATACCTAACAAGACAGTATCATTCTGCCTGAGATACCAGGGTAAAGGGTCGTTACTAGGATGATACCCTCCCGGAATATCACTATCAACATAGATAACGTTGTTAAGCGGTGGGCCCGAGTAGTTCTTGAAGTCCTTAAGAGCTGCCTCGGCACGATGCCAGCTATAGAAACCTGCATGATTGGTCATCGAGATATACTGCGTCGCCATCTGGCGGCCGAATTGTGCATGGCCGCTTCCTGACCACACTGGGCACTTGCAATGAAGGGGAGGGCTCTCAGTGAGTCGACCAGTCATACGTCTTGTCGTTGGTAGGCATATCCGTCTTTTTAGGCTTAACGAACTCTTCGAGGACCTCGAGATAAGCCAGGGTCTCGTCAACTTTGCCCTGAGCAGCAAGGGTAGCAACCACGATACCCGCAAAATGCATGACCATATCGTTGACCATCTCATCAAGGGGGCTTGGTAAGAGAGGCGACTCTGTGTTCCGACCGAGAATCCTTTGGATACAGGGCAAGCTTACGTCCAGAATGCGTGAGAAAGAGGGTGGCATAATGTCTCCTGGGGCGAATGTAGTGCGTAGGCTTTGCTGGAAATCACCATCCATAAGTACACGAGTGATATCAAAGAGGGTGCGATGATAGCCGTGGGCCAGGGCGAGAGGAAGGAAAGTGGAATCGTCGACCACTTCCATAAACTGTTGCGCCTTCTCAAGTGAGGCCAAGGTGATTGCGTCGTTGATGGCCTTAAGGTCCGGCCTGGCCTCATCCACAGCACGAAAAACGCTGTAGAGACAAGCATCTGCTGGCTGTCCATCTGTTAATTCAAGAAAACGACTGAAGCTCTGCACATAAGCCTCGCTGTCGCCCGGTTGAATAATCACCACGCCATCGGCGTGCGGCTCGGTCCATTTGTTAAGGTAGCAACTGCCGAGTTTACTCCTGCGGCAAGCGATGCCTTGGGGCGTGATTAGAAAATTAAAGCCGAGATAATATTTCACCACCAATTGGTAGGCCATGATACTAAAAGCTGGGATTAACTTTGGCATGAGTAAAGAGGTAACCTGGTTAAGAGCTGGTCCGTCGAGGGGTACATTGGCGTTGGGAGGCCCTATGAACACATTGACGGCATCACGAAGGTTGAGAACCGCCTGCCACGGCCAATTTAATTACATGTGGACAGTCGTTGCGTGGTGATGGTGAAGCAATGCCGTTAGCTTTAAATTGTAACGAATCTGTGCATCCTCTGGCTATCAGAAGGAGAGAGCGTTGGCCGCTAGTGTTGAGCCGCCTAACTAGCCCCATAAAGCCTTAGCTATGACGTGCTTCCCAAAGTCAATAGGCTCTGGCGCTGGTAACGGTGATGGCTACACTGAACCCCTTGGAGATATAGCTCGAGTACTTACCTTTTTTTGGGCACGTAAGTTGCGCATCATCTTCACATCGCCAAAAAAAATCATGGCGCGGCAGGTCGCCCTTAAATTGACCACTTTGTCCAACTTTAAGTAGGAAGCAGTACAGTGATTTAACTCTGCAGGAAGTCTCCTTAGAGGAAAATATAGGACTCTTCGGACGTAGCCATACCGTACGTAAGTCCTGCAACTAGAGTGTCAATGAAAAGGACACGCATGATGGCCGTCGAAGGGAGGTACTGTGGTTGGGAAGCAACAGGCCTGGTTGGCGTATGGGATAAAGCACGGGACAAATGGAAGACGGCGGGACCACTGGGATAGGCAGGCGAGTTGGAGAGGAAGCAGGTGAAGGATGGTGAACAGCAACGTCAGTGGGCTGGCCTGCCCTCTATATATGTGTCCAAAATGGAGTGTCGGCATCCTTTATGCTTCCCTTACCTGCTCCCTCGTCAACAAGGCAAGGCAGGTGCAACCCTACCCCTCATGCTCTGTACACTAAAAAAACCATCCGACGTTTCCGGTATACCTTGTCGAGCTTAATGTCGTACCAGAACTGTGAGCGGCCTGCCCTTGGCTACGGGAACCGCTGAGATCGGTCCTTTTGGCCTATAGGGATCCATATGTTAAGCCCCCCCCAAAAAAAAAAAAAAATCATCCCGGAGGTCTAATGCGCCCACCGCATTTGTCTGAAGTGTACAAATGGTAAGGGGAATCGGCTTCGACAAATGATACAGAGGTAAATTTTAGATCCAATGTCCATGACTGATCTATGGCCCTGTGTTCCCTAACACCTTTCGCCTATTCCTTACCTCTTTTGGCCCTTCGTCCTTGGTCCCTTGGCCATTCTTTCCCCTGTTGCTTCGCTCGCTGCCCTTACTTTTAGTCCCTTTTACGCCTCCCTTCGTTTTCATCTAAAACCTCCCAAAAGCCGAAATCCATTGGCTGTTTCGGAGTCAGCTGGCCTCTCTAGGTTCTTCCATGTAATCTTCTATGTCCCCCCTTGCATCGTTCAGTATTTGGTAGCACTTTACCACCCGCTGCAGAAACCTTCTCAGCCCTATCTCTGGGCCAACTAATAATTTAGGTTTACGACGATAGCATGCAGAAACACACAAAGCCCTCGGCGAGAAAGGATAGCCGCAGTTTGAGTAAAAGGTAACCAACCCTAACTGGGTCTGTCTTGGTCGGTACCCGAGTGTCTAATAACCAATCTAAATGTGATCGAATTGGTTGGGTCGCCT
>JANBPT010000803.1:0-22324 GCA_027575765.1 Tieghemiomyces parasiticus
CTCTGGTCCTGAACCCCAGACACAGGATGTTTGCCGAGTCCAGAAGGCCATGGCCATTGAGGAACTACAAGCCTTACGTACCAGTCGTGTCCTGATAGGTGCTGCCAGGCCCACCCTAGGAATTGATCCAATTCTTACTGTCCCAGCAAGTTGTAAGGAGAGATCACGCCTATTTTGCTGGAGATATGGATGGTTACCATCAGGTAAACCTATACCCTGCAGCTGTGGGACTGGTCATACATCTCGCCACCACTTCCCAGTTTGCCTTGCCATCCCACTGTACCTGCGCCAAGCCCTGCCTTCCAGTACTGGCAATCCCATTGATGCAGCCCTCAATGCTATCCCACCATTCAAGGCCAAGGTTTGTCCACCAGTACCTGCGCCTTGGGAATCTCAATGGGCTCTCACCCTTGAAATCCTATGTGACATTGACCAGCTGTGCCATCCAGCAGAACAATCTGCTGATGAGTCTGTCCCAGGATCCAACCTGACTGCCTGACAATGGTGTATCCAAACCACACTATCATATCTAAAAGGGAACTGAACACCAAACTTTAAGGTATATTTTCTGCCAGCCAGGCCACCACTCTCTCCTGCAGCAACCAATGTCTGCCCCCTAGCTTTCAAATTACACCATACTCACACCTTGTAGTGAAACTTTTGAAGGTGAAGCCACTAACTTGTTTTAAAAATCATATATGAAATATTATGGTGCAGAGTGCAAATTTGTAATTCTGATGGTGGTGAAAATGTAGGGGGATAAGGGCAATGAGGAAAATGGCTAAGATGACACTTGACCTTTCAAGAATGGCAGAAACAGATTATGTAAGGAGGAGAACTTGGATGGTTGTGGTTTGGCTCTATCCCTTGGTCATCTGTCTCCTTTTCAATGGATGAGGCCTTGTGTAACCTGGATGTGGTCTCCCTACATAGCAGGGGGGCTGACTTCCCATCCTGCTGGTAAGCTTTGGGCTGTGGGACTGTGGAGGGGACCTCCCCTCTGCCACAAAATAACCTGAAGAGCTTGGTGGATACTTGAAAGAAGGCAAGACTTCTCTAATGAGGGAGACATGTGCACCTGCAGATATTCTGCTGATAAACACTATTTATATTGGTTCCAGATACTTAGTACAGGGGGTATAATATGTTATATGTATTTGTAATACTTATTAATTAAAGTGTACCATCATTTTATTATATCAATAAAAATCACCAACACATCAGTGCTTTTTCTGCATTATATTATATTCTGCTGCACTTTGTGTTGGTATACAAATGCCAACACTACACCAAACCCTGCAAGCCACTGCAAACACTGCACAGGAACCAATACTGCCATACCAATGTCTACAATTTGGCCAGGTCAACACAACCTGGTACCCTTAGGACTAACTAACTGAGACCCAACAAAAACCAATCACACCTCTAAGGTATATATAAACCCACCAACCCTGCTACTGATATTTGATATCCTATACTTTCTTTATTTTACATACATTTGCAATAAAGCCCTCCAGGGTCTTGCCTACCACACTTGGCTGTTCTCTATGAATTGCTGAGACTGATAATTCTGGGTTGATGGTGGTGCCCATAAGTCATCTTATTCACCTATGCTTACCACCATGCCTTCCACTGCTATACATGACTATTATTATGCCTTCCCATATTAATTATGGTCATTACCATGCCCTTGTTCCCTACCTGTGTATACTGTTTCATACAGCCATGAATGTAACTTGCTAAGCGCCCTTAGTTGTACCAAGGCCATATACCTTTCAGCTGGGAAAAATCTTATATCAACCCACAAGCCCCCAGCCTGCTAGGGTCAGGTTTCCATTCCTTTACCTCACTGTTCCTCTATTTTCTAAATAGTCCATAGCACTTATCACTACAATGCTCCTTCCATAACTCATTGAAGCACCTTTGCCCCTTACTTGCTACCCTGTTGGTGCCCGCCTGTTTATAGGTACTACAGTTGTTTTTTTCTTGTCTAGTGTCGTGTTTTTGTGTAGAACCCTCAAAATGCATTTCCCCTCATGTCATTTACTTTTCTTGTAACTTCTGGCTTTACACCATGCGCACTGGGAGCAAGCAGTTTCACTGTACTTCCTCCACAACATTTGCATCCGATTGAAATGACGCCTCGGATTGTAGAGACAGTGTCAATTGTATGGTGTAATAAAATGCTGGCCTGCAGCGATTTAGAACTGGCGCCGAATGCCGTGGATGACACTTCTAGCCTGCCCAAAATTTTGACAGTTTGTAAACAGCAACTGCTCCCCCTTGGGTGGCTTGTCTTTCAGCTCAACTATACTCATGTTTCACAGCCTTCCTTACATTGTAATGTTGGCGTCGTACTGGGTCCCACATTGGTGCTACACCCTCAGTTCCAGGTCTGTGTAGGCTGTCGATTTATTTAGTGCTATGAGTTCGGGATGTCTATCGATCCAAAAAGGAAAACAAGGACATCCTCCATCGAACCTAGAATTTGGTATCGCCCTCCTGGGACTCATGTAAGTTCATCACCTCCACTTGACCACGGCCCTTGGTGTCGACATGCAACGCCTCGGTGATGAGACGGAGTTGTCCAGGATCAATGAGCGCCACTAGTTCGTAACTATCGGCGCCCCAGTCTTCGTCCTCTACAGAAGCCACCAGGGGCAGAACCTTCTCCTTAGTCCGCTTGGCGTCCTTGGTAGGAATTACAACGCGCACACGCATTTGGGCGCGGGAGATGGGAATGATGGCTTTCTCCTGGAGCTGTTTGATCACGTCTAAGGCCTGCTGTTTCGCGTTCCGGTTTGGATGGATACTGTAATGCAAGTCGCTCATGGCCTTCTCGATCATCGTAACGGTGTAGGGTCGCTTGGTATCCGGGTTGATGCACTTCTCGGCCACGATGGTGGCAATGTCGCGGTGCAGCGTACCAAGTTTATTTTGCCGCTCCTTCTCGCTGACCTGGAGTTCACCCTTCTTGAGGATCTAAGAAAGGGGATGGTAGGAAGGTGTAGTGGGTGAACAGCGTGAGCACAGCCGACCAAGGACGATGAGTAAAACCTCTGATGATTTAAAGCTACCTACGGCCAAATAGGTTTAAATAAGCCTGGAGGGGAGGCGCAAGCGCCGATGGAGAAAAGGGGCGGCTTGAAACTACCAGTCCCACTTCGGGTACCCACCTCTTGAATAATCTTGTCAGCATCGTCCGTCTTAAAAGCCTTAGTCAACTCGTCCTTATTCGCGACCTGGCCCTTGGACACGTTGATGAAGATGGAGTGGATCTGGAGGACCTCGTCCAGGTCGGTTTCCCTGTATTATTTTTGGAAAAAAAAAGTAACCGTGGCGCAGCGGAGAGGATCATGGGTTGAGTTATGGTGAGCCAGCAACCCTGAAACATTGTTTGGTGACGGGTGCTCGGTCCAAACGATCAGAGATGCAGGTTTACCATAAAGGCAGGTCTGAATTAGACTTACACGTTGTTACGCCATTCTAACACCTTGTTCTTATAGCAGGCAACCTCGAATCGCTTGCCGGCCTTTTTTAGCCGGACGATGGAGACATTGGTCAGTCTGGAGAGTGAATAGAGTGAGCAATCGCAATGTTCGGGGATTCGAGGACGACATGGTAAGGAACCGGTTAGTTACTCGACCTGGAATGGTAGGGCTGTAGAGGGGGGGGGTTTGTCCTTCCCCAGAGTTTGGGTCTGCAACCATTGGCGAGATACGCACCTGATTTGGTTACTCGGCTGGAAAATGGACATCGTGGTAGGCGGTTGAAAGGGGGAATATGAAACTGAATGACCAAGTTGGACGGACGATGAGTAGCTATGACACCTAAAAGTGGGGAGCAAAGCGGTAAGGGAAGAGAATGGTTTGTGCAGCGCATGTCATTCCATCCAATTACAGCTTTAACCTCAGCCCACCCACCATATGGCGAACAAGGCAATTTAGGTCCTGTGCTCCACTGTACGCTAACCTATTTCGTACGCCGCAGTAGCGGGATATTGGTTAGCGCGTACAGTGGCCATCGAGTATGCGCCCCCCACCGCCTTCCTTCTAGCCATGCGACCAGATCGGGAGGCATACATGACCTTGCCGTCAATTAGACTTGGGGTCGGATTACTGGTGAGGGTAGCTACTACCCGAGGCGCCAGATAGAAGGTTGTGGACATGTCATTGCAGCCCGATTGAAACAAAGTACGACATATTTAATTGACATGGGCGACGAGCCTGGGCCGACGGAAGCGGCAGGCAACGCGTGGGAGATATAGTTATCATATAAAGCAGTATCCATCGAACGGGGCACGGTTGGAAATGAAAGAAAAAATGTATATGCCATGATGGCTCTCTTTTTAAGTAGCGAAATGATGGGCAGAAGCCGCAGGAATACTATATAATGGAGGTCTGGAGGGAAGGGGTGGCGTAGGCAAGCTAGTCCATGGCAATGTCCTGCTCGCTGTCGACCTTAGCGAGAGCGGGAACCTCGGCCTTGGTGGGAGTCGCGTCCTTTTCCTTGAGCATGTACGAATCGAGCTCCAGGTCGAGGGATTCCTTGGTGATCGCGGGGAGGCGGGCACCGCCCTGCCGCTGACCGCTGGGCCGGTTCGAGTGTCCCTTGGTCTTAGTGGTGTTGCTCGGGGTCGCCCCGGCATTCTTTAGGGCTTGGGCCAGCATCTTGGTACCACCGTTTGCTGGGGCGTCAGCGGTTTCGGCCGTGGGGTTCTTTGCGGCACGGCCACGGACACGGCTGCCCCTGCTCCTGGGCTTGGTTGTCGAACTGGAGACGATCCGGCTGGTGGTGAGGGCTGGAGCTCCCACACGGTTCTTCATCTGGGTCGAGAGGCGGCTGGCGTTGCCATGGGCCCGGGAGTCCTCACGGCGCTTCTTGGCGAGCTCCAGGAAGCTGGTGACAGGGAGGGTGAGTAGCAGGGAGCGCAGCACGGCAAGGGGCGGCTACAGGTAAGAGAGATGTCTAGGAGATATGGAGAAGGGAAGGGGCTCGCTGGACTGCCGAACAGTGCCAGTGGCCAATTCGGTTCGGCCGCGGTCGGCGGTGCCCCTCATCCTTCAACGCGGGCGGTGAGAGCCTCCTTGGAACAGTCGATGACGCAGGCCGCTGCTGACCATCTTGCAGCGCCAACCAGCTAGAAACGGCACCGCGTCGCCTTTGCCCTCCTTGCAGAGAACCCGCTGTCACGTCCCTAGATCAGGCCCAGGATTTTGGAAACGTCTTCCTGTGCCGCTGGCCAACGATCGCTGTCAAGGGAGGGTTGTTCAAGGTCCGTCCGCTGGGGATACCGTGAATCAAGAGCCAGGTCGGTGTTGGTCCGATAGTCTTCAATAACCCCCCTCATTAGTACTGGCATACATGGGCTATAGTGCGCATATATCTTCTACAACCGTGGCGCAAATTGGCCAGCCAGCGGTAATAGGTGAAGCCGCCACCCGTCCCCAAAAGCTGGCCTGCGACTAGGACTCGCCGTAGGAAAACCGTGGCTTGTTGGAGCCCACGCTCCGTGCGGCTGTTGGGCAGCTGGGAGGGAACTGGGGTAAGTCGAACCGCTATTGCTGGTACCATACCAAACGGTTGTGCCTACCGCTCCGAGTGATTCAGCAACGGGCGATTCTCCCCTTCCGGATGCCTATCCTTCGATTCGGCCAAGCTTCAAGGGGCTAACTGTGACACCGTGTGGAATACAGCTAGTACGCGGAAAATGTGGGCAGGGCAGGCGGACAGGGTGTACCTCTGTGCCGGACAGTTGTGATAAGGGAAAGGGCAAGAACAGGGGTGGCAGGTTCGAGCGTGATTGGCACCCACGAGAAGATGCGAACTTACCGATTACTGAGGGTGCCCTTGGATTTCTTGGCAGAGGTAGGCATAGGTGGCATGGTGGCGTGGCGGTAGTGGATAGGTGGTAATAAGAATCGGTGGATGTAATTCTGGGATAAATGGAAACTATGATGAGTAAAAGTAGGAAAGGTGCAGAGCATGTGTTCAAGAGTTAGGAAGTAAAACTCGACAGGGCTGTAGAATGCAAAATGACCAGGCCGCTGTTGGGAGAGGCGCGTGTGGGCGTGGTTGGATTTTTGCAGGCAGGCAGGATGAAGGTGGTGCAGGTCACAGGGGGGAGGGGCACATGGTGTCGGTGAGCAGGAGGGGGAAAGGCATAGACCGCACAGAAAACCTGGTTTGTAGGGTCACACGGTGCAGCACAAGGTCCGGTTCATCCCCGCCATAGTGGCTGATGGACAGAATTGTGGCGGGATTACGCCAGTTCGCGGTAAGGGGTTTGTCAAGCGCGTTCCTGCCCAAGCGTCCTAATCACGCTCCACACACGCACACAATGAGTCCCATAACTTAGGCCACCCATTGCAGCTCCTCCCGACTCTTCAGTGGTCGTGCATACAGGTATGGCAGTACCCAAGCACTGAATGAAACGAAAATGCCGCTTGAACCCTTTAGGGGATATGGCGACCTGGGCGTCCTCTTCATGGTGAGCCTTGAAAGGGACCACGTTGACCTTCATTGCCAGGATACACCGACAGTCTCGGCTCGACAGCTTAGAAGGCCCGCAAGTTTCCAGCAGCAGCAGCATTATTAACCTATTAACCCCACAAAGCGAGTGGAGGGGCCTGTGGCCTGCGATCACCCTCCTTTATTGGCTGACAGGGATAAAGTATACGAGTCAGAGCGGCAGCGCTATCAGCTTAACTCGTTGAGGCATCGGGCAGCGGCTGATGTTCGTCGACTGGCGGCGCGGCGCCCTCCTCCTGCGGGGCACGGGCGGCGGCAGCCTTTTCGGCGTCGATAATTTCGTAGACCTGCTGGTGTTGGTCCATGAACTGGCGCGCCAGTTCCTTGATGCACATGGTGATGACACCCGTGACGATATCGTTCTCCAGACCTTCAGGGTTCTTGGCCTGGGCAATCCAGCCGTCGAGCGCCAGCGACTGCGAAATGTTCTTGACCGTGATGTTGCGGTTCGGATCGTAGAGGAGCCCGCACACAAAGATTGAGGACACCCCCGGAACGGGCGTGGCGGCACACGGCTGCAGCACCAGTAGGATGGGAGAGTGGTGGGCCTTTTGGCGGTGGGGCTCCAGGCGGGTATTCTCGTCCGCCCGTAGTTTGGAGGCCCGCAGCAGGCCTGACCGATCAGTTTCAATCATGTTGTCGAGGATACGCTGGAGGGGGGGTAGGGTACCGTGTGATAAGTGGCATGGGGTTAGAGGACGGGGCGCTTAAGTGGGCCGTGTCAAAATCGAGTAGCCTCCCCCAACTAAATCCTCGCGTCTCTTACCTGGGCGTGGTGGAAACCGGCCTCAAATCCCTTGGGGATGGTCAGTTTGTTGTGGCGATTGGAGTGCAGCTCCTCGGCCCGCTGGAACGACTCGGAGGGTTTGCACAGCGCCTCAGCAACGTGGTAGTGGTCCATGACGATCTCAAACTCTCTGGTCACGATGTGCTCCACGCCTGCCACATAGTTCAGGTTGATGGCGTACGACACATTGAACACCTCGTGCGGGGAGATGGGTGGGGCCAGGGTGTCCATTACGCTGTTGACCGACCCACGTAGGCTGTGGCTGAGTTTGGCCAGGCGGCCTTGCAGATCCAGGTTTCGGACGTGGGTGTCGAGGTGGCGGTGGGGCTCGGCAGCCCGCGCCTGGTCTAACGCACCGCGCATGGTGTGGTAGGTCGATTGGACGGCGTTGTGGCTAGCAGCGGCCTGGACCTGGGTCTTGACGAGGTGGGAGGTGGTGTTCCACAGACTGTTCCACGACCAGTTCTGGGCGTCGGCTGGGGGTTTCGTTTGAGCAGAATCGTCGGTCGGACCGGACCGCGGGGTGGCAGGTGAGGCGGCAGCGGCGGTAGGGTTCGAGTGCGTAGGCGAATGAGGTGAGGGCACGTCAAGCGAGTTGCGGGCGGAGGCGGTGAGGTCGTCGATGAATTTATGCATGGACTTGGAGTCATGCTGGGCCGTGGCGGCGGTTTTATCCCCTTCGACCGGGCAGGCGGGCCGTGCCGACGTGGGAGAAGCGGCGGTCAGCTGGGGTGCGGCTGCGACGTCATCTGCAACCGGGGAGGTTTCAGTGCCCCCTTGTTCAGCTTCATCGTTGAGATCGAGACTGTCCAAGAACTGTAGGAGATCCTCCTTGCGGTGTCGGGGCTTGGGGGGTGTCATGGGGTGCTGTGGCAGAGCCTGTGGTAAGTGAAAGGGCTGCTAGGTGGCGCGACGGGGCGGAACGTCAGGAAAAGTTGTTATTAATGGGCAAGATGCGTGACGTTGCGGGGTAAGAGCACACGGGTTCGGGGTTCAGCGATGCGCCTAACCCTCACTTTCTCCCGCAGCAGATGGGCCACCTGCACCGGCGGACAGGTAACCCTAGCCTCCCTTCATACCGACGGCCACGGACATGCCCCCCCGCACGTTTACTGCTGGTACAAACTTTTCTCGGGCCAGACCACCTGGTGGGGAGGGGTCCCGTATCCATAGCCGTCCACAGCAGTTCACTTGCCGAGGCTTACTGAAACCGCCTCATGCTCGGTGACGTGACTACCCTTGAGCCACCCTGCAAACCCCCGGTGGCACTTGCGCTTTCCTGTACCAGCGAGCCAATCTCTACGTCTTCCGTCTATGCAGTTACTAGCCCCCAACTGACCCCCGCCACCTCATTTCACGTCCCTATCGCCGTCATGACTATCAAGGTAGGGCCGGCTTTCCAACCCCTCATTCCCATGCTCTCGGTCCGTCGTAATAAACCTCCTCCTAATAGCCCGCGGTAGACGGCGGTGACTAACCTATGCCAATTATACGTAGCACCCTTGACGCCGACCTCCAGTACCTTACCCAAAAGATCGCCCAGGAGGTTGACAAGGAGCTCATGTCGCCTGCGGGTGGCTTTGTCGTCGAGCAGCTCATGGAGCTCGGTAAGTGGCCCACCTTGGCCGACGAAACAGCAATATCGTGTAACCTGACGGAGGTGACAGTATCTGAACCAAATTAAAATCCAGAATCCAGCTAAGGCGAAAAAGTACCATGGGCAGTCACTTCGGGGTGTATAGTAACACGTCGCCGACCCTACCGTTTAAACTCCACGCGTGTCTAACCACCGGTATATATGAAATACCGTACTTAATGTACTGACCACTCATCAATGGCACACATAACAGCCGGCCTCAGCGTCGCCCAGTCCGTTGCTAAGGAATATCCGCTCACCAAGTACGGTCAGGTCCTGGTGTGCTGCGGCCCGGGCAACAATGGTGGTGACGGTAAGTCTATGCCCTACTGAATCCGAGCTAGGTTACATGAATGCTTTTAGAAAACTGGCCGCACTAAGCCTTCTCCCAACTTGATCCACATACCACCCGGCCCCAAAATGCTTCGTGCGCGCAGGTCTCGTGGCTGCCCGCCACCTCTGGCACTTTGGCTACAAGCCGAGTATCTATTACCCTAAACACTCCAAAAAAGAACTCTTCCAGGTAAGGGTTGAGTATGGTGCCGGGGCCGTGGCGACGCCAAATGGAATTCCCCTCAGGACAAGGACACGACTCTCCCCTTGTGCAACCATCGGCTTGTTTGCCTCAACCGCAAGCCAGGCTCACCAACCACTCTCTTTGCAACGATCAATCGTACCGTACTGGCCTTGATGTAGAACCTGGTGACCCAGTGCAACAACCTCCACATTCCGTTTGTGGACATTCCTGCCGTCAAATCAGGCGACTACAGCCTGATTGTGGACGCAATCTTCGGTAAGTGATATTAATTTTCCCACTCTCTACTCGGCCCTGGTACTCTGGGGTACTGCTAACCCCCAGCTCAGCATCGCAAGCCTCGATCACATTCACGGCCTTGGACTGCCAGTACTCACCTCCCCCTCAAATATTTATATATTTAAACGTTTCCCTATGGTGCACCCCCCCCCACCTCGCCCCTTCCCACACTCAGGCTTTAGCTTCAGTGGCGCAGTGCGCGAACCGTTCGGCGAAATCATGAAGGTAATGCGGAAATACCGCGGCATTTGAGCCCCAGCTCCGCCTTGTCGCCCACGCAAAATCTGTGTCTTTACAAGCCAATATACTAGCTCATATTTAATTCTATACCAACTTCCACCCCACGCCCCTTTCACACCGACAGATACTGGCCGAGTCCAAAGTTCCCATCGCTGCTGGTAGGTCACATCACGCTCTGGACTTGGCCGAGAGGTTCTCCTATGATCCCCTCAGAAGAGGCTGGAGACGATCTCCTGATACGGATGCCCTCTCCCCTCCCGGAACTCGCACGCGGTCGAGGCCGGATTTAGTATCATTCCGGGTAACTGTCGCTGAGATCACTAGTTCCAGCATTCAGCGCAGCATAGTCGCCACTGGTACTAACAGGACTGATTTACATAACGGAAACTATACTATCGGGCCCGTCACCGCCGCTGGACCCCCCCCCAATGGCCTATGTGAATTATTATGTCGGTTGCCATCCAGTTGATATCCCCTCCGGCTGGGACGTCGAACAAGGTAAATCTATCGCTACTACTGCCTCACTTAAGAGGTACAGGCCCTGTATATCACATTCCCACCGGCAACCTCTGCTCAATGCCTCTCCAAAGAGGCCCGAATGCCTAATAATGCTATTGTGGTCTACGCTGTCTAATTTCGGCAAAGGACGTCCATTTTAACCTTGATCTCTCCGAAACCCACCATGGCGTCTGAATAGGCGACGTGCACCACACGGACATTCGCCCTGAGATGCTGATATCCCTGACCGCGCCTAAGCTGGCGGCCAAACACTTCCGTGGCAAGTTCCACTACCTCGGTGGCCGCTTCGTGTCGAGGTAAGTCCTTTCATTCCCCGCTAGGGGCATCTATAACTCACCAGGCAGGTGGAACGGGAGACCGTGTACCGTCGTCCTAGGGGAAGCGATTTGACCTGAGTAATTATATCGTTTCATAGTCTAAACCTGCAACATCAAACCACTCCACCTGACTCTACATTTATCCTGTGTGCGCCCTCGCCAGCGATTTTGCACACAAGTTCGGGCTAGAACTTCCCGCCTACCCTGGCACCGACCAGTGCGTCCGCCTCCTCTAACATCACCAAAAACATACTTACCCTGGGAAGCGAGAGAGGCCATGGATGCAACAAATGGTAAGGTTTATTAAACATGTACAGAATGTTATTGATACACGCACGTTGGCCCGACGAACGATACCAGAAATGACAAGTAAGGAAACGAGGGGTGCTCTAAATCGGGGAACGCATTGGAATCCCTCGTGACGTGGTGTCCTCAATAGAGGGGCGAGACAAAAGAGATATGTGCTATGACATGTAGATGATAACAAAAAAAGTGTGGATGCGAGAAAGAGAGAGAGAGAGAGAATGGATGAGAGAAAATGGGGTGCCGGGCCAGGATGGTAGCACATGGCTACAGTAGAGTCCAGTGTAGATCAGGAAAGAGAGGCGCAGGTCAGATGGTAGGAAATTGAACTTGAGCCAACGCGACCACCGATAGACAAATAATGAAGAGATGGGCAACACAACTTCTCAGAGATGGCTGCAGGCCAGCGGCCACTGTCCGAATGTCATCAAGGGCAGAGCATCGAATGTGAGCCGTGTATTGGGAAAGCGGGATGTCCCACAGTCCCGCCCGCTATTCTGACCTCTCCTATACATTGGGCAAGGTAGGCTGCAAATGGTGGGCAGTACATCATACTTGAAGGTAAGTCCCCTCCCACCCCTACCTTTCAGTGGCGAGTGGATAGTACAAACAAGACCGCTAGCCTTGACCACTGCGGTTGGATTTGCCGCCGAACACAAATTAGGTACCTCGCTTCTGGGACCATATGTCTACACAATGAGGCGCAGGGGTCGTGCGCGGGCCAAACGACGTTGCCGGCGGGCGACCTCGGCCTCAATCATTTCCGCACTGGCCCGCAGGTCCTTCTCCCCACGAGCGCGCTGCAGGGCAGTATGGCCCGAGTCGTCCACGGCGTCAAGGATGACGCGGGGGTCGGTCAGCAGGCGGAGGAGACCGCAGACATTGCGAATGGCCCAGTGGAGGGGCGTACGGCCGTCAACGCGGTAGTTGACATCAGCGCCCGCCGTGATAAGGTGGTCAATGCACTCAAGGTGCCCAAGTGAGGTGGCCAGCATGAGGGCGTTGAAGCCGCCATTGCGGTCACGGATGATAGGGCTGTCCACCAGCCGTTGCTGGCCCGGGTGGATCAGCAGGGCACGGAGGCTGACATGGTCGTTCCCGAGGATGGCCACGTAGAAGGCGAAGAGGGTTTCCTGACTGTGGCCAAGTTGAGCGGCGGCTGTGGCCGTCATGGTGGCTAGAAGACTTGGGATAATGCAGGATTGGAATTAAAGTTAGGGTAAAGCAAGTAAAGAATAAGGCGGGGGGGCTCGGCAGGAAAGATATAAAACAATATGATTTAGTTATACTGCTGCTCAGTCCTAGCGGCAGGGTGTATTCAATTACACTCAATAGCGTCCAGGAGGAAAGGGAAGTCAAGGGTGAATGGGCTGATTCATGGCCGATCAGGCTGCACACGTTGGGCGAAAGACGGAGCAAAAGGTCAAAGGGGCTGACGAGGGGCGTTGCTTTCTAGAAGCGCCAGGGGGCCAAGTCACTGAATGGCCGGCGACGTAAAGACGCAGGAACAGGGACGGGCACAGCAGGGTGGAGGTGGCCCGGGTGGTGCAAAATTATAGTCGCTTGCAAGTGAGACCAGGGGGCGTGGACTAGAAGGCGTAGAGAAGTAGCTGCGGTGGAATGGTTGGGGGAGGAGGGCGGGGGAGGAGGGCGCTGGTTAGTTAATATATACCCCGACTGGGCCAAACCACAGATAGAGAAACGAGGCTGAGTAACGGCTATGGACATGTAGAGGGAGGGCGGGGAAAGTGGGGGGACAATGCATGACAATCAAGGGGACCAAGCCGCCAAGCGGAAAAGGCGGAGTTGTACCCTGGTGACGCGCCCTGTGGGGCTTGGATCTTAACCTATCCGGTCTTTCCACCAGCACCTCCATAAGTCTGCCAGCATTGATTGGCATGTTTTTCTTAAAAAAAAAAAAAGGGGTGAGTCGGGTAGCAACGCTCCCACCTAGACTGCAAGTGTGCGACTTTTTTAATTAAGCGAGGGGACGTAATCAGACTCGGAATAGTCGTGCGGTGGACAGGTGCAGTAAGTCATCGAGGGATCCCCTTCAGATCCACATGTGCTCCTGCCGCGTATCCCACGACCGGCACGGATCGTGTTTCCCGGTTTGTCGGCCGCTGATATGTCAGTCTTTTCTGATTGAACGGCTGCGTCTGGCTACTGGCTTGACCGGCATAATTTAATCGACCACCGTGAGCTGAATTGTCTGCGAGATGGCTGTGCTGCCTAGGGATCCCCCCCCAGACAGAAATACGTGATGGAAATGTCCGCCCAGCCCCTCTTCGCGCTTCTCAGTGCCGTCAGATACCATTCACGACCATCCCCACCGTCGACCCCTTGCATAACTCATAGTGGGTCTGGGCGCGCTAGGACTTCCTACCCTTACCACACGTATGACTCCCAGCACACCCAACACCAACCGGCAGCAGGAGTCTTTTGGCAGGCATCACTAGTTGGCGTTAAGGGCCGAACGAAAAGGTACCGAGAAGAACGCAATTGAAACTTAAAGGTCTCAAAAGCGAACGCAGCGGAGGGCACGCGGTGGGGTCACACCCTGGCCACACCAGAGTGGGCCCACTTTCATTCGACGTTTCTCTTTAGATCGACTGGCCACAAAGGTGCCGCAGACGCGGGGCACGCTAGGTTGTAGAGGAAAATGGAGCTTAGCGAAGTACTCTCAATTTAGAATAGACATTGAGAATATTAAAGTGGCCGACCACAGAAGATACAAGACGGGTAGGAAGGTCGGTTCTTGGAAGAGTATGCCAAGCAAAGGGTGAAGTTGAGGAGTTGGAAAAAAAAAAGTGGGGCGATTCGACCCCGCAGTTCTAGCTCAACAGGGGGGGGGCACCAGGTACGACCACAGGGCTCACGCCGCCTACTTCGTCACCACTCCCCGTCCGACTTTTTCGCGCGCCCATAGCGGGTGATACAACGTTGTCATGGCCAGGCCAAGCTGGTCAGGCGAGCGACAGCAATGATATGGTAGGTACGGCGGATAGATTGTACAGCAGGGAGAGGGTGGCCTGTTTTGTGATGGAAGGCCCTAGGGGAATCGAAGGTAGTCGGCACCGACGTCGTGCCCGAGGGTCGCTTTCAAGGGGACAGGTACGGAGTGGCAGCCCACGATAATGTCATACCGAATCCACCCTACGCTCTGCTGTCAATGCGATGCTTGGCAGCCGAGCATCCTTGCTTAGCACCCCGTAGGACTTGTATCCGACCGTGTCGTTTGGGTATGGTCGATTGAAGCTTCGGCGGCCAAGCGGTTGCTTCCCTTGACGTACCTCCTGGTAAACATTAAGGAGTGGGGAAACCGCTACGTCAACGGCAGGTCGCACCCTTTTTTTCACCCCAAGGCTTAAATTTCATCATGCATGGCCAAGGCCGATGCAAACTGTCTTGGCCGTCCGTATCAATTCGCAGGCAACGTGGTCCTTTTGGCCGATTGTTAGCTGTTAGCCAGGGTGATCCCTTTAAGGGATGGTTGGGTACGTTATGGCAACGCGGAGGAGGGGACTCGGTCTGTCATGTTAAGTAGCGCAGTTGATGTCAAAGGATGATGGGCGAGGACTATTAGGAACAATTACCCAGTTGCGGTGGTTCTGTGGGGCCAATCTCCCGCTTCATTAACCATTTTAGATTATGGGCGATACGACGTCAGAATGTCGTTCGGCCTCAAACGACGATAATATTTTAGGCGGCAGCTGTGATGTCGGCGGGCAACGACACTGCCGACCGCCCCCTGTACCATTGGCCAGCCATCCTATTTCAGCACACTTTGCAGCCCTTTCGATAAGGATTTCGATGAGCCACCCACCTGCTGCACTTTATAGGCGACCACTAGAGCAAGCGGCCCACGCTCATACAGAGCGGGCTTTTCGCTGCGGCTGTCCATGCTAAACGCCAAACAGTCGTGTAGGGGATTCCGTCACCACCTACCTATGACCCTGGTCGTCCAACCCCTGCGGCTGCTGAAGCGGTGGTGGCGCTGGCCATCTAGACTATGCCTGCAAGACAGAATGCAAGGAGTCCTGCACTCCGAAATTAAGCCGAGTCAGTCACTTCGACACATTTCTGCTCAACTAGGATCCCAAGCTTTGAATATGTGTGTGTGTATACATGCAGAAACCCAGGTCTCTCTGTTCAGTCCAGCGGAAACCTGGCCTGCACTTCCGCACTCCATCGCACATACCCATCAGTTCTTATTTAGCTTGGACGCTGGCTGAGCGGAGCTCTTATTCCAATAGGTATTGCTAGATCTGCCAACCTTGTGCCCCTCGCCCTCGTCCCCCCCCCCGCCGCTTCCACAGGCCCCGTATTCATTGACCTTCTCTCGCGGCCATTGCGTCTCTTTTGCTTCTCTAGTCTCACTTGCCGTATCCTCCGACCCCACTTGCGGTTCGGCTGCCTTTTAGGTCCCTACCTCATTTGTCAACCACCCCAGTAGCCACATGCCTCAAACGTTTCCTTTTCGTACTTAATATATCACTCCTACCAGACCAAAACGATATTCTTTTAGACGACCTAGCTGCCTACCTTACTTGCAACTCGTTATTTTTTTTTTACATGTCCAGCCTGGCGCTGTCGATCCGGTGTTTTGTTTTTGAATTTCCAACTCCGCGCTCCCCTCATTGTAGGCATCCAGCACACAGTGCGAACCCACACCAAGCCAATAAGCGGCCGACGAGCAAACCTTTCAAAGGGTGTAGGCTCCCTTCTCCCCACGCTCGAAGCGTACCCCTGTCTATTCTGGTCGCCCCGGTCTTCTTGGAACCCACCCGTCACTATACGCGCGCCTCCCACCAGCCGGACCCGCGGCCACCTCCCACTTGACTAACGCCGACCCCTTCGTTGTATTTCCCACCGACATGCATCTGTTAGACCTTCGTCTATTGCAATCCATGGGGCTGAATCGTATCTCGATCGTTTACCTCTCCGCCTGCGGCCTGGCGGTGTTGATCACCGTCGGCGTCTGGCTCTACCGCCGGGCCCGGGGCAGCCCGCTCCGCGCCAAGTACCGCGTGCCCCTCTCGCCCGAGCGCCAGCGGCTCCTGGCGGCTACCCACCACCCAGACTACGCGGCGGTGCCGATAGGGTCGCCGGCCCCTGCTGACCGATCCCCAGACGACGGTGCTGCCGATCGCTCAACAATCCCCACCCACGCCCCGTCCGACCGCCTGGCCCGCCAGCAGTCGTTGTACCTTGACGACCACCTCAGCCAGAGCCCCGAGATCGCGTCCGCCTCGTTCGTGCAGCGCGCCGCGACGCCCACTCTCGCGATGCAGCCGGAGGACGCTTCGCCAGCGCATTCCGTCGACCAAGTCATAGTGACCGTTGCTGAAGAGGACAACGCCTTATCCTCCACGGGTCCGAATTCGCCTACTGCCTCTGTCGCCAGCCCGTCGTCGCCTGCCCTAACCCACCAGTCTCTCGCTTCCTCTACCAGTGGCCATACTAGGCAGCCAGCGGACCCGCCGGTTAAGAATGCCAGTCCGTTTCCCAGCCACACGGTCTCCCCATCCCTTACCCCGGCGACTATCCGGGTGGCCCCATCCGAGACAACCACCGAACTGGCCCCTACCATGGAGACAACCTGCTCGAGTTCTCCACCGCCGGTCACTGAGTCCACCCCTCCAACCTCCCACTGGGCGAGCTCCTCGCCACGTATGGCCGTCGCCGCCCCCACCCCACCCACGGCCATGAAGACTTCGGTCTGCGGGCCTAACTTCAAGTTCAACCTGAAAGCCCAGGAATTCGTCCCCCGCAGCTTCCAATCCCAGGGCCTGTCGCAAAACAACGCGACCCAGCCGCCGCCTATGGCCCGCCAACTCTCCGGCATGTCCACCCAGCCAGGTGCGGGCACGACAACGACGGAGCCTTGGTACGCTTGCTCCGATTCCCCCGCCGGGACTCCGCCGGCGGCGCGGACTAGTCCCACCGGCACCGACCGGGACTCGGCGAGCGTAGGCCTCGGACCGTCTTCTCTGGCCCTACACGGCCGGTGTCGGCTCTGGCCCAGCTGCACCGACAAGCACTGCAAACACGCGCCCCCAACCGAACCCTGTCCTCATCTTCCGGACTGTCCCCACGGCCCTCAGTGCGCCAACCTCTGCCCGCAAGGCTCTGCTTCGCCGCCGCAGCCTACCAAAAAACACGGGAGTAAGGCCAAGAACAGCCGCAAAAAGAAGAAAAACAAGAAGAAGTCGGGCCAGCGCGGCTAGAGGCTTTTGACTGCGACCGCCAGCGTCACGTCTGTATCGTTACCTTCTTCTTTTTTAATTTGTTGGCCAAACGGCCCGTTCTCTCTAGCCCTGCGCTTTAAATGCGTGTCATTCTATACAGCTCGTACATGTACCAACGCAACACGTACTAACCAGGTCCTCGATACCTGGATGGTGGCGAGTATCCAGTGTGCACCACCGTCCGTACTGTGCTGAGTACCCTGACGACCACTCTGGTCGGGACCCGGGAGATCATCGCCACGATCCTCACCTTGACCCACAGAAACTCCCACTCGTTTGTTTGTTTTTTTTAAAAAAAAACAAGAATTCACGTTTGCATTTGCTGCCATTTATATGTCAATGAAAGTCGCATTTTTAACCAGCGAATGACGGTCGACAAGGTCGGGTCGCAGGCTTTTTCGGACTGCTACATTTCGAAGGTTAAGGGCCAAGAGGGAAGGGGGGCAGGCCAGAATGCTGCTTTGGTAACATCCAAAGTACGCGGGGATAAATACGCACCTGGGTCGGGGTCAGCACCGATCGCGCCCCACCCTGTGCAAGATGATGGGGTACTAGCGTGTCACACCCACAGTCCACCCCGCCATCAGGCTCGCACAGGTGCGGCGTGTAGCCCAAAGCCCCTGAGGGAACGGGTCAGAGAAAGCGACCAATGGGTGAGGCCCGCGCCACCAAACCGGTCGAAAGTTTGAATGAACAAGACAATTTGCGACAATTGACACAAATATAACCTAGGGGACTGGCCCAGTCCAGCTCCGGGTCCACCTGGCCACTTGCATACTAACAACGTTGTATCTGTAAATGTGCTTTTGTTTGGGAGGGCGGACTCCTGGCCCTTGCAGACCATCGGCCATCTCTATCGGGACAGGCAGTCAGCCAATGACATCGATGCCCATCGTGGAAAGGCTCTAGATGGAGCCCCTTTTGGTTGTTAGAGCTGTGGCGATGCCCTGCCCACCCACGAGGGGAGACAGGTTAACTCCGGCCCCAGTCTCCTTACATTCCCATCTCGCCCCTTGGAGTAGCCACCATGCTGGCGGCAGGACGTTCAAGGGGGGAGGAGGGGTAATGGCATTGGCAGGCTATAATTACGCCACGTTGGCATTGGCTGGGTGCACGAGGGGTGGCAGTGCCTTTCCGCCCTACTGGAACGACGGCCCGTGCGGTGTAGTTACGTGCTATGTATCGAACAGACCCAGCAGGCCGCGCTGAGAACCGGCCGGTTATGGCCCTAAAGCCAGCTGGCGACCACCTGGTCCTCGGTACTGGCACCCCCCCACCGCCACTCCACCTAGATGATCACCATCGTTCCACTCTGATCCCCCCCACGCACACGCCCATCAGCACGCACGTCGTTCAGTCAGGCCCCTGGTCACTTGCAGCGGCGGCCCTTGTCCGCCACTGGAGCGGGTGAGAAGAATAGTGTCGCTGGTGCCAGTGTGCGGAGCAGAGCGCGTGTACATCCACACACACAGATACATCCCAGGGGTGGTGGGTGATTGTCGCCATGGACACGCTCGCCCATTCGTGCCGTTGTGGACTGTGTGTGGGGGGATGAGGGCGGGGAGTAGGGGCCGGAGGTGGATGTCGCGCCGCTGCCAATCATCGCCCGCGTACGCGTCGTCACCTCCCTACTCCCAACTGCGCTTTCTGCTTGGCCCACCCTCCCGCCCATCGTGCCTTGGGCCAGTCCCCCCCAGCTGACATCACACGCCATTCTGGCCCTTGGTGCCCTGTGTTGTGGGATTCGCTGCCCATCGGCTTCCCCCTCTCCCCCACGTCTTCCCACCCGCAGCACGCCACTGAACCTGCCCGCCCTGCCCCATCAGTGCAGCAGCCATGTCCACTACCTTTTTCTATTTTTTTTCTTCTTCCCGTTTCATCAGTGAACATTGGCGGAGACGCCCTCTCTCTCCCTCTCTCCAGCGAGACTATTTCTCCCTGCTCGTCTCCTCCCGCCCTTCCTTTCGTTTCTTCCGTTTTGAACTTTTCTGCCACCTGCGCCGCGTCTCGTAGCTGCGCCCTTTATCACCTATTACTTTCCCTCCCCCCAATTGCTGGCACCCTTTCATTTTTTTTGAATCTCCTTGGTTATCCCACCGTTTCCCACCTTCTTTGACGGTTGCTGCATATTCTCCCCTCCCCCTCCTTGCTCGGCTAATAATCAGTCTCACAATTTCCCACCGTCCCGCGCCGGCCCTACCCGCGTCTTTCGCGCATTCCACCTCTTTCTCTTCCCTTAGCCTCCACTTTCGTGCATTCTTCTCTGGTTCCTCCGCTCGGCGTGTTGGAGTCCATCTCTGCATCTGTCCCACTTCATCTTCTCATGACCCTATCCCCAGCAAATCAACGCCCTCAAATCTGGTACTAGTCGACTGGAAGTGCCCAGCTGCCCACCCAATTCTGACCGTAGCCCACCGCGTCCAGCTTCCATACCTATCCTGCATCACCGTCGCCTCCACATCGAGAACCCCGCTATATCTCGTATCTCCCCCGTCTAGCTGCTGGCCTGCCCCGCTAGTACCCCGCCCCGAACCACTCTACTGAGGGCGCAGCACCCGGCCTCGACCCGCCCTCTCATCGACCCTTTCAAGGTAGGTCAGCGCTTCGCCAGTTCGGTTGCCATGTCACGGCCGCGGCCAAACGTCATTCCCTCCACCACCACCTTTAATGCCAGCTAAAAGTCCAATAAATCTCCTATCGCCGGCGGTATCTCCGGAGTTCCTTCCCCCAACTGCCCTACCAACCGCAATCCCCTCCCCCCGTCATTGCGCGTTTCCCTTTACATGCTAATCACTTAATCTCCCGCCCAACATTGTATGCTCTCATTACCATTCTTTCCTAGCAGGCCCCATGCATCCCACGCTTGACGGGGACACCCGGGCGACGGCGACGTTAAGCGACAATGCCTTTTACGACCGCCCGTCGGACCCCATGGATATCAGTTCCCCTGCCGAACCACGGTCAGACCACCCGCACCCCCTGGCCACCAGCAACGGCCACGGCGCAGCCCGCTTAAATGGCCCGCGCAGCTCCGACACGGTCGTGTCCCCGACTAGCCACCTATCCAAGGAGCAGACTAAGTACTGTCAGTCGATGATACGATCTTTAAAGCGGCACCGGGACGCTGGGCCCTTCCTCGAGCCTGTGGACCCTGTCAAGCTTAACATCCCTGACTACCCGTCCATCGTGCGCCACCCCATGGACCTCAGCACTGTCGAGAAGAAGTTGACGGCCGGACAGTACGAGACGGTCGTTGACTTTATTGCTGATATGCGGCTCATCTTCAGCAACTGTGTGCTCTACAATGGCGCCAAGTCCGTCATTGCCGAGATGGCTAAGAACCTGGAGCGCGTCTTTACCAACCAGGCTTCCAAGATCCCGCAGTGGTCGGCCGAGACCGCCGCAGCCGGTGCTGTAGCCAAGAAGGGTCCCCTTAAGGCCCAGGCCCTAGACAGCGATGGCGATCTGGGCTTCGGCGAAGTCCGCCCCAAGCGCGAGGTGCATCCACCCAGCCGTGACCTACCCAGTGAACACACTACCCCGGCCCTCGCCCGTCGCCGCTCCAAACTGGCCTCCGACCCGCAACTGAAGTTCTGCCACCAGATCATCCGGGAGATGTTCAAGAAGACCCACTACGCCTACGGTTATCCCTTCCAGACCCCCGTGGACTGGGTAGCCCTGAACATCCCCGACTACCCAAAGGTGGTCAAACATCCCATGGACCTGGGCACTGTACGGAAGCGCCTGGAAGCCGGTGATTACAACTCCGCACAGGAATTCGAGGCCGACGTACGGCTGGTGTTCAAGAACTGCTACCTGTTCAACCCACCGGATAACCCCGTGCACAAGATGGGCCGGACCTACGAGGCCGTGTTCGACGCCAAGTGGGCCCACCTGCCCCCGCCCGCTCCGGCCAAGTTTTCGTCGCCGTCACCACCCCCGTCGGCCAAGAGGTCTTCCATCTCCCCGCCCCCTGCGCCCCTGGCCGGGGAGACCTCGGTCCGGAGCCGTTTCGCTGGTTCCGACCCCATGGACGTGGCCTCACCTCCGATCTACGCTGACCCGCCCTCGGATGCCGACGAGTTTGAGCCAGAGCAGCATGATGACATTGCCGAGTTTGAGCGGCACCTGGCCAAGATGGCCCGGCAACTGGAGGCCATGAAGCAAGCTAAGCGTCGCAAGAAGGGCGATGGCGAGTCCCCCAGTGCTGGTCGCCGCCGTGCCAAGTCGACGGGGTTGTCTGCCGCGGACGGTTCCCCGCCGCCGGCCGCGCGGGTGCCTGGGACGGCCGAGGATTTGGCCGGTCCCGCCCGGGAGATCACCTTTGAAGAGAAACAGGAACTCAGCGAAGGCATTGGTACCCTCACGCCTGAGCAGATGAATGAAGTGGTCCTCATCATCCGCAGCAGCATGCCGGAAATCAGCGATAGCAATCAAGATGAGATCGAGTTGGATATTGACTCCCTCGACCTGGCCACCCTCTGGCGCCTCTATACCTTCGTCCGACACCACACCCACCCGCCCCCACCACCCGCGGCCGCCCCAGCCAAAAAGGCGCGTCGCGTCAGCCAGTCGGTCAACAGCTACACGGCTCCCAACTACCACACCCCTGGTCAACCCCCAGCTGGCAAGCGGCAGCGGCTGCAGTCGGCCGTCCTGGAGATGGACCAGACGCGGCGCATCAGTCAGCTCGAGGAGAAGCTGAAGCAATTCGACTCGGTCGTGCGCGCTTCGCCCAAGAGTAAGTGTTACCCGCACCTTCGGCGGGAGCGTCAGTCTAGTCAGTCCACCATCGCTTGTGCCACTCGCTAACCCACGCCGCCCACCTATCTTCGCCACACCTTAACCCACCTTCCGCCACCTAGACCACGAAAGCGAGATTGACATCGAGCGCGAGGACAAGTACAGCTCCAGCAGTGACAGCGG
>JANBPT010000804.1:0-22306 GCA_027575765.1 Tieghemiomyces parasiticus
ATTAATTAGAGTTGTATAAGGAGGCAGGGATGTAGAGGTCGGGGCCTGGTTCCAGGGTTAATAGGATGGGGAGGCAACGCCGGATAATTAGCTGGCTGGGCCCCACACACAAACATGTACAACGGGTGATCAGAAGGGCTGGCGAGCAGAGGGGGGGGGGAGCAAAGGAGGCCAGTGACCAATGATGAAAATCAGGCGTGGCCCCGGATGTGGTCGGGGGCTGGTTCTTATAGATACTGGTTTAGCTAGACAGCTTTAATAGGGAAGGGCCAGATACTAAAGACATGGCGCTCGTTGGCAGTAACGAGGTGCGACCGAGGTTCTCTCCTCCGATTGGACAGGTCATTTAATTCTCCCGGGCCGACCAGGGTGTGTGAGGGATCCGTAAGGTCTATGGCGAGAGAGAGGGAAATGGGCATATTCGCAGGGGAGGTAAGTGGCAGGCTGTAGGAGTATCCCTGCAACCGACAGCGCGGCATTAGGCAACGGAGGGTGGGCTGATTGAGCCCCTGGGTGAGCTCGGTTGCCGGTCCATCGCCCTGCACTTATGTGCAATATACAGCGCCCAAGAAAGATCAGACCATCCTGTTGTAAGGCGGAGCCCCCTACATTAATGTCTGGCCAAACGCCGAAGCCGCCGGCCAATCAGATCATGTAGATAGTGAGATGGCTTCGAACGGCGTGAGTAGCGAGTAGCCGAACCCGCTTTTAGGCAATGCGTCTCAACGCCTGAAGGGGCAAGGGTGCGTCATCAATAGAATTGGGGGAGGGAAGGTAGGTTGACTTGCTTGCAACCCAGTCTTACGCAGGGCTGCTGGATTTTATTCGGTTCTCCTTCATCTTCATTATATCCAGCCGACATATCACGGCCGGCTAAATAAGCAGATGTACAAAAATTAATGGAGGGCGCTTGCATGACGATAGGTTTCGGATCTTTACAAGAGACTGCCGTTGGCGTACCAAGGGAGTGCGCGTCCTAGCTGTAACTGGTTTAAACCGTTACCACACCTGTGTCCTTCACGTAAGCGCTTATTGCCTTCTACAGTATCGCATGGTATCTACTTTTTTTCTTGGCGGAAACTGATTGGTGGGACTACTCCCTCCGAAATCTTGGTCGGTGCTCCTGCTAAGGGACCTACGCTGCCCCACCTCCGATTGCTTAGACACTGGTGAGATAAATTGCTGCCGTTTAATCTAACGGTCGGCAAGTGGGATAGACCAATGAGTTTGGCCAACCAGTTGTGTCCGTGAAACCACGCCATTTTTATCATCCTGCCCTACTTGTCATTCATGGGCACACGGCCTGAGAGTCGAAGCGCAAGTGTGTGGGTACAAGTTGGGATACAAATATCGGTTCATATTATTCACCCTATCGGATACTTGATGAAACTACTAGGAATATGGCCTGCACGGTTATGTTGCTCTAGACATGCAGAGCATTAAGTTTGGGTGACTTTGTGGTAGACTCTGGGTAGCTATGCTTTTCAGGTTGCCTCTGCGAGTGTAGGCTGGTCTTCTAGACACTATTCTTGGTGGTTAGAACCAGCGAATGGCCCGTATTGGTAGATGTAGGCCCCGTTACTAGTGATGACAAAATCCAGTGGGTTGAAGTCAACTTTGACTAAGTACGTTAGGAAATTGGCCGCAAATGGTACCGCATGGTGACATTAGTGGCCAGTAAAGTGTTTTTGGGATCCAGCCATAGATTGTGCTATCTGTCAAAAGATACCTGCGTAGGGTGGTAGGCATGGCAGGAGATTGTGATGAGCCCCGATCAGCTACCCACCAGTCAGTTGGAGTGTTACCTCCAGAAGGTTCCGAAGCATGTCTATGTCCAACTCGCCAACTGCATTTGGTGGGCTGTTATGGTGGGTGTAAACTGTGGGAGGGGCGATTGGAGGGAGTGATTGCTAAGATCGATAGATGTAGCGTAGGTCAAAGTTTACATTTATTATCGCGGGAGCGTCTTGAAGGCCTATAGAGCAAGCTACCCTTGCGGGTGAAAGGTTGTAGGGGAGGCGGCCGTGGTAAGGATCGAGCCTCGTCGAGGCTTTTGAAACAATTTTCATAGGGATCTGATAAGCAGCGAAGGGCTCTGAAAGTCGTCTTCGTGAAGCTAGGGATAACATAATGCGTACGGGCTGTCATCGTAGTGTAATTAAGTGGCGTTGCCGTCGATAGCGGCCCAAAGGCGTTGTGGCTCCCGTTGGTTCTAATCCATGCTGCATGGTGATGTGGGTGTCAGTGAAGATAATGCGGCCGGCCCTCGCCGAAGTTAAGGTATTTTGGTTACCACAGCTACTTATCTTGATTTATTCTTCGAAGAAGTTCTGGTCTGTACGATAATGGACTTGTACCTTGTGAGTGAGTTGAAGGGGTAACTGCGGTTAGTTTAAACGTCAGTTAAGTGCAAAATATCCTTGGTCTCACAATCTTTGGGCCGTAATTGAGTGGACTAAGGGCCGGAAGGGGTCGGAACAGCCAAGAAAAGAACGGGAAGAGTACGAGAGAGGGGGAAGAGTTGAGGGTACGTCATGGCAGTCACACGAAACTGGTAACTGTCAAAAGAGGGATATTTCCGGAGGCAGGGAGGGGGGGAGGATATCAGAGGAGTATAAGAAAAAGTCGTATTAATTGTAACGCGAGGGTACTGGTTATTACCCGTCTCTATTAGGAATGAGCGGCGAAACCGCTCATTTCAACAATCGTGCTGATAACGCGAAGATAGCGGGGTTAGCACGAGGTGTTAGCCCGGGCGTCTACAACTCTAGCGTAAACCGCGTCCCGTACGTGGTTCGGGAGGGTCGCTTAATGTACGGCTGAATCGACTGGTCCTGGTACGCTCGAACACCACGTATTTCCGTTGACAAATCATCTCGAGTATAAACAGGTCGTAACAGGGAAGAACTAAAAATTTACCGCGCACGATCCAGCATTGATCTAGGGTCTAGGGCTTTTCCTTTGGCGTGATGAGCATGTTGAGGAAGATCGAGCTGTAGTGACAGGATAAATACAATCGTAAATCAGGCCACCCTCATTCACTACATTTATGATTTAGACCCAGTATTTCTGGCTTGAGGTATTCTGCTGCCTGCGACACTGCTATTGAATCCTGACCTGGCCATTATGCCTTCTAGATGCATTAGGGTAGCAATCGCCACCAGTGGGGTGACATGTCTTCTACTCTTTTCTATGATTAACGTCTCCCGGTAATTGGCGCTTTCCGTATTCCAATCCTGCGACGTTGAGACTGGTTGTAACTTGGGACTAGGGTGACTCTGCAACGGAGAACACGCTACTCAAAGAGGTAATTACCAAATGTCTACACCACTAGAGATGCAGAAATTTATTTCAAATAGGCATTTAGCCTTGGAAAGAGAGTTCGATTTTGCCCTTCTCTTTAAAATTCGGAAACAGCTGAAAAGCAGCATCTTCTAAAATGTCGATATGAGTTGGCCCGCACGAAGGGCAAGTATCTTTGATGACAAAGGTCATGGTCTTGCCACCGACCTTAATCTGGACCGGTTTTCCACATAGGGGGTCTTTGTTCGGGTTTCCGCCCGACATATATACAGGACTCTAATAGAACGGAAGGGTGCGGGGTAATTGGTTGCGATCAGCGTATTCTTGGGTTAGTAATTGCGACTAAATTATTCGTGTAGACGGGTTAGGTAGTTGGGGAGGGATTGATAAGGAAGGTACCATGGCTCTACTTACCACTGCAATCGCATTGCCCGACAGGTCGCCGCCGCACGAACCTGTCCCGCCTTCCGAGCCGTAGTAGGTGCCGGTGCCCGCGGTCCATTCAGTGGGGAATGTAGTCCCTTTACTGCTGCTGCTATTCGACTTCTTTTCGTCGGTGTTTTTTGCCTCGCTCTTGCCCTTGCCCCCTGCTCTCTTGGAGCTGCCGTCCTTGCCTTCCCCACGCCGGCTCAGGGACTGAGGGTGGACCTCAAGGCTCATCGGGACGGCCATAACACCCAACAGGGCAACGGTGGCGAGCAGAGCGACGTTGAATACCTTCATAGTGCCAATTGAAGAGGAGTTCACAAGGTCGGGCTGGTTAGCTGAGTAGTGGAAAAAGTTGCAGAGGATTGAGTATAAAAATACTAAGCGGTGGTCAAATAGGAATCGGATGATACAAAAATCAGCGGCCAAAATGAAACCGTAAATGCGAGTTGCACAGCGTAGAAAGCAACCGTAGATACCCTCAGAGCCAGCCAAGGATAAATGTAGGTGGTATTGAAAAGTAAAAGATTCGGTGGGTGGAGAGGGAAAAAGCGAAAGGATGTGGCTTCGCGGTGGCTGTAGTAGACACGAGATAGGTGTGGTAGGATATGGTGTCGAATGGAAGGAGAGTTTGTGTCAACTACTTATATGTCGGTCATTTCGAACGAAGGGGCCTCCATGTAGACCAACTTGGGCTCCTCGTTAGCTGGCGGACCTGCCACCACTGTAAGGGAAACAACGAAGGGGAGTAGTATCCCGTGCTTGCAGTTAACTGGTCTCCGTGTCGTTTGCGAATCCCCATAGGTTTAGTTTGTCGATTGCCTCGACCAACGGCTCCCAACCCGACTTTGCCATGGCCACGGCTAACGCAGGGCATTGTATCCCCCCCTTGCGCTGCCTTTGTTATATCCCTGTTTCCTCCGCCAATGACAACTCAGTTGGCCATGGCGGTGGTATCATGGCGTGTCTTCCCTTTCAAGTGAACGCACTGGTGCCTCATGTGTAGGAACTTCACGGCTCGGGAAACGCAGAGGGGAGAGGAATCCAATTGGCGAGAGTAAGCGGGATGGACGACTATAACGACGTCGGCGGGTCCCGTGTTTACAGGCTATGGACTATCACCCTTTATCCTCGGTTCTTCCTCGCTTTGGACATGACCAAAGTTCACTCTCTCCCTCTTTATTATCTCCCCCTCCTCCACTTTACTGCCGCCTCCCCCCCCTTATTGTTACCGCATCCGTCTCTCTCTCTCTCTCTTTCTTCACTTCTTTATCTCTCTGATGTTGGTAGGCAGCGTTGCCCTCTCTTTCAAGCAAAGTAGCATAGATGCCATCTAACTGCTGGTTGGTGAATTGGTCAATCCATTCCTACGTTGGGTCGTGTTTGTGGCTCAGCCCGAGGTCGACAGGATGTCGGCGGCCAAATGTGTTGGGGAGGGGCGCCAGGTGGTCTGCAGCGCCGAGAATAACAACCCTGCCGATAATTAGTTATGCTAGAGAGAGGTAGCAGAATTTTAAATATGATGGTAGAGCCGAGAGATGATCTGGCGAAGGTGCATATGGGTGTCGCAGCCCCTAGGCTACTATACTTGTCTGCCATATGCCAATTTCTTCGCGATTGATACTGGAACTGAATAAACCGGTGTCTGTAATTTTTCCAAATGACAGCCTCATTACGTTAAAGTAGCCCAATGGTGGCTGTTAGTATCTATTGTCATTCTTAACTATGTCTTAAACAAGAACCCAAGTGACAGACAACTCAGCAAGCGGCCCGAAAGACCGCCAGGAGCGTAATCGCCTATACTAAACCAGATCTCTAGGTTTGAAAGCCATGTTTGATCACCTTCCCAATAGGAAATATCGAGCTCATTGGAGGGGGGAATGGATCGTGGATCCCAATATTTAGTATCCAGACTCTCGCCGCATCCAGCCTTCGTTGGAGTATGTGTATAACTTCCCCGCAGAAGGTCCTTGGGCTTGGAGTCTCCGACCAAGATTTCCGTCGCTTCGCACTTTTATTGTACATATGCCCTGCAACTTTGCTAGCTCAGCGCATCCCACTTGTTATAACTCAAACCGCGACTGTGAAGGTTGGCGCCGGTTTACGTGACCACCCACTCCTACCTTGGTTCTCACCTTAATCCTACTGGAAGACCTTAGTGAAGCGGTGGTGTAAACGTTGTTTATTGCGACCACCCTGGTCCTAACTTACCGTGACCCCTTATCCGCGGATATGTATAGCAAATTACTAATACACATATGGCAACGATCTGGAGTAATAAGCACAATGATGGGCAAAAAAAGGTGGTGCAGTTTGTGGTAGCTTGAAAAATAGCCTGTAATCGATGACCAGTGTCACTCCTCCCTGATCCTAATCGCGACCATAGTATTATTTTCCTGTGGCTTACGACTTGGCAGAGTCAATATCGCTTTACTGTTGCCAAGTCTCATTGACGGCACGGGAAGAGCTCCCGTTTAGATTATGGTTATATATAAATTTGCCAGCACAATCCTCGCAACGATTTCAACCCTATTCTACGCCTATCCACTCTCAGAACCGACCCTAGTGTCTCGCTACTCGGACTAGTGTGATGTATTTAAGGTAATTTGCTTTCCTTGACACGTGGTATAGTACTGATGAGATATACGGCTGTATGACGGCCCAGATATGGGTCTAGTTGAGTAGGGTGCCATCAACTAACCATGATAACAGGGCTATCACACTGACGCCATAGTAAACGGGAGAGCAGTCCTGGTCCACTGACCAAGACGAGAGTCGAGGGATTTAGTTATGAGGGATGGTTGATTTTCATTACATGGTCAGCTACTGGGCTAAATTACACAGCAATTTAATAATAAACATCACCATATAAAAGAAAAGATACAGGACTGAAACGGGTGAAGCCCGGCTACCCAGCGAGCAGTCTGGAGCCGTGTCACAGCCGCCAATGGTGGGTTCGTCAAGGAACTCATATCTGACGTCGATTTTGCCTTTCTCTTTGATTTCACTGTACAACTCCAAGGCCCCGGCCTTCAACATGTCAAAGTGATAATTCGTGCAAGCTTCGCAAGTGTCCGCGACGGTAAAGGTCACATTTTTGTCTAGATACGTCAGAACGACCTGTTTGCCGCAATTAGGATCATTGTTGGGATCGCTGGAGTTCATGTAGTGCCGGCTCTATAAGTACCAGGTGAGAGGGTCAGGAGGGTTGTAGGATCGTGTCGGGGGCATTGCGAATGGTCACTTTAAGTATCTTGTCGGTATGTGATCAATAGTCATAACGCCGCAACATGGCGCAACACAGTCGCTACTCTTTCCCATAATATCTGGGACCTGCAATGTCCATTCCCTCAAGAACGGCGCAAAGAAAAAGCATATAGACAGCCGGAACCAAGTTTCCACTTACCAGTGCTACCATATTGCCGCTAAGTTTGTGGCCGCATGAACCCTTCCTGCCCTTATCAACGTAATATGTTGCCGTGCCATTTATCCCTTGTGCGTCGGCCGAGTTGTTCAGAGGGCCGCCATTCCTAGGAAGATAGGGAGGTCCGGCGGTGCTAATGTTGGCTGCTGCGAGTCCGATGGCAACGGCGACGAGGGAGAAGAGGAGGGCAACCTTCCTGGCATGCAACGTCATATTAAAAGGTTAGAATGGTTAAGACGCGGTTGTAAATCAGCAGGTTGGGAATTGATGGGTAATAAGTGCGGGTATTTTAGGGAACCGAGGTGGTGGGCTTTTTATACCTAGTAGCGGTTAAAGTTTAAACTCCGCACCGGTTGTCAGGTGGTGACATAACTCGCGTCCCTGACGTCATATATTCTTAGGATTCCCACTGTAGGGAAGATTTCACCAGCATTATTATGCATCGTTGGGTTGCAACCTGGCGTAAGGACAAACATCCGTCGGTCTGCGGTCACGGTGAACTAGGTAATGTGCTGAATTAGGCACGGTTAATTTCATGACGACACAGGAAGTGGGCGATGGATTCGTGTTTCAATCCCACCGGACTTTCAATAATACGTCCGCAATCACCAAGGTGCATGTCGTCATAAGCTGACCCGCTTAGACAACATTAGCTGGCGACACAGGAACCGTTGAGAATCACCTTCCATTATTTTACTTCAAACTATTTAGGTCGGGATTATTAGGCCAAGAGAAAATATCGGCTTATACTTGCATGCCTCTCATCAAGGACATGCTCAAAATTATATATGAATGCAACGCTCTTTTCTATCTGATAACCTATAGTCCTTTCCCAAAGGCTGGTTCCTTACGTTCACTCTATCGTTGGTACAAGACACTTGTCATAGTAAGAGTTTCCAGTTACAATGAGGACATTAACGAATGTACCTGACTTACATACCACTGGCTAAGCCATCTACCGGTAGGCAGGCCTTGCGTGGCTAAATATAGGAATGGCGAGGTGTATATAGGTGAATGGCACCAGTGGTGTAACAAATCAAACTTAAGAGGAGCTTTGCTGAGTACACAAAGAGGAGCGGAGTAAGGGCATCGCTAAGAGGAAAATAGTAAGTTTGAAGAAGGTTGTAAACAAGAGTGTAAGTAGTAAACGGAGAGAGACTTCCGAGGGCCAGGGTGCAACAAGTTGATATAACATAGTCCCATGGACGTGGGGTGGCTGGTTATCGTAGTCATAGTGGGTGTAGTCACTAGATCCGAGGTCGTGCACGGCGTGAGCGCAGAAGGGTGCTCCAGTGCAGAGTTTTCAGGAAGGGAGATGATTTACGGGCACTGCAAATGGACTATTTCGTGGTGTCCGCCTACACCCTGGGGTTAGACACTCAAAAACGCAGTACCAGTAACACCCCTTGGCCATTGAGTGTCACTTACGGAATAAAATTTCAGCCCACAAAGCGTCGTGCATCACACTTCTGCGCTTGCTACATAGAATTGTGCATAGGTAATTCTGGGCTACCGTTCCAGCTTAACACAGATTCCTAGAGTACATTTCGAGACCAAGCTAAGGCATGGCCCTCACTCCCTAATCACTCGCTGGGTCCAAATTTATGGCGAAACGACCCCGCCCCATACCGTCCATTTCCTATTCAACTGTACCGCTTGAAATGTATGTCTTCCCCCCTCTCGTTTCTTTTATCGTCTGTTTAAAAAAAATAAAGAAAATAGGAAGGCAGATTGATTGCGATAAACCACGAATTCGTCAAGTCATACCGGTAAGACCATCACAATTATTGCTAGGTAATTCAACTACGACACGACAGATATACCAACCAATTTAATAAGAATGGGCCTATAGATATAAAGACGACGCAAGAAATAAACCCACACGCTGAAAACTACTGACGTGGGCATGTATGTCATCGACAAAGAAAAAGGAAAAAGGAAAAAAATTAGGCGAACCCGAATCCCGTAGAACACTCGTTGATGGCCAGGAGAAGCTGAGCGCGCAGCTGCTCGTAGCTCTCGTACAGGGGCAGGTCCAGCTGGTTGAAGCAGGTGTGGGCGCTAGGCAGTCGAGCGGTGGAAGCGAAGTCCTTGTGGATCTGGAACTTTTGCACGCCCGATGAGCCCTCCAGGGAGGCGAAGCCCTGTAGGGGTACCTTACTGGTACCGGTCACGAACTGCAGAAGTTTAGCGCGCTCCTCCTGATCGAAGCTGCGCACCGCCCGCCAGAACCAAGAAATCTGGATCGCCGACGCGTTGTACCCGTGATAGACCGTATTGTTGCGCCAGTCGTCAATGTCAATGTCCGGCAGCCCCGAGATAAGAAGCTCCAGCTCCTGCTCGTTAAAGATCTGAACTAGGTCACGCGGGATCAGGTCGTGAAACCCGGCCAGGAAGGCACCGATCTGGTCCTTGATGGCTAGGGTGAGTCGCTGCTCGCTGACCAGACGCACGTACTCGTGCTTGTTGGCCTCGGTGACAGGGATGTCACGGCCGCCGGGTTTAAGGTCAATCACACGCTTTTCGCCAAACTCCTCGCTCTCAATCGAGAAGGTCAGGTCAAACAGGTCCGTGATGTCGTTCTCAAGCATCCACACCAGACTGCGATAGTACTCTAGATCAATGGCCTCTACGTCGCGGTAGTCCACGGCGCGTCCCAGCATGTGCTTGTAGAAGGACCGGGTAAAGTAGCAGTCCAACAGGCGCCCATCATAGATGGCCTTGCCCAGGATCCGCCCGACAAACTTGAAGTAGGTCAAGTGGTCTGGGTTGGCCCACGATGCGGGGTTGGGCTGGTAGGTCACCTTATCCACCGCCGAGCTCTTGAACAGAGCGTAGTCCGGGTTGAACATCTGGCGGGCCAGCTCCCCAAACCACTCGCGGGTCAGACCCCCGGCATCGACGCCATCCTCGTGGTGGAACTTCACCGTCAATTTCCCGTATTTGATCTCACGGCCGCTGCGACCCTGCAGCTGATGGAAGGAATCCTCAAACACATACTGGCGGCGCACGTTGAGGTGCAGCGGACCCACCGAATCGCGTTCAGCCCCCGCGCGGCGGTGGAGCTGCTGGTCGAAGTAGTTGCGCTTATTGTCAAATTCGAGCACCTTGGGGTTGTGGACCAGCAGAGCGAAGGAACCGCTCATCAAGGAGGGGTTGTTGCGCACCAGAGAATTGAGTACCTTGCGGTGGCGCTCCGTAAAGGCCACAAACTCGTCTCCTAGAGTCGGGGTGGTGGCACCGCCCGATGGCGAGGCTGGGGCGGCCGTCACGGAGGCGGCCAACGTGTCCGGGGCGGATTCCACGGGGTCGGCCTGCTCCGGTTCAGTGGTCCGGGGCGGCTTCTCTGCGTGCTGAGAAACCACCATGAACGCCTCGATCAGCGGTAGCAGCACCGTGGCAACGTGGCCCAGGGTATCAGGGTGGTCCTGGATGAGTTCAAGGGCGCGGCCTAGCCGGTCCCACAGGGCACGCATCGCTGGGAGAGCAGCCAGGGCAGCGGCACGAGCGGTGGCCTCGCTGGCCAGTTCACGGGCGGCCGGGGTGCGGGCGGCAGTGCCATCGCTGGCAGAATCGGGCCGACAGTACACAAAGTCCAAAGTCTTGAGCACGCGCAGCAGCTGGGCCTGGGCCGACGAGGCAGCGGTAAACCGCGCCAACGTTCCGGGTGCCTCAGTGCCGTCTCTATCCTTATCGACAGATAGTGTAGCCAGCAGGTCGTCCAGGTCAGCTTCTACAGTAGAGGCTAGGCGCTCGGCGCTTAAAGCTAATTGGTCCATGATGGCTTGGCCGGCACTTTGGATGTGCGAAAGGTGCAGCATTAGAGTGAGGGTATTTTGGAATGTCTTACTGGTGCACTCTCCAGCTGTCAGGACGTTAACGACCGAGCGGGCGTAATGGGAGGGAATCTCTGGGAGAGGCACAGTCGGTGGTGCGGCGGGCTCGGCGGGAGCCGGGGCCGCGGGGGTGGTGGAGGTTGAATCCGTTGCCATCGGGGCGGGGGCGATGATAGCGTCTGGCGTGGGATGGGTGGCACTTGGCTCCGCGGTGGTCGAGTCGCCAGCGGGGGCCTGAGCTGGGGCCTCTGCTTGGCGTTGCTGATGCCGGAGCTGCTTACGCGCCAGGGCAGGAAGCTGGCGACAGATGATGGCCAGGAGAAACGTCAGCGACTCGATAATGAGTGTATTGCTGACCACAGCCGGTCGATCCAAAAGGCTAAGTAGGATCACCACGGGGTACCGGCTAATAAGGCCACGGTCCTTGGCTTTAACGGCACTCGCCGAGACCCCAGGACGCCGGCCTGGTTTACGCAGCCCGAGGTGATCGTTGGGAAGCAAGAAAAAGTGGGCCGCCGCCGGGTTGCGTTCGACGAGTGCGGTGAGGCCGTTCAGACTGCCTTGGGCTGGAAGATTGGGTACGGTGTTCAGGGCAAGGCGACCAAGTGGGAACATGGGTGGTGGGGGGCTGGGTGACATCGCCACGGACGGTGAGGTGCGAGCGGGGGTGCGCGGTGGCTTAGCAGCCAAGTGGCCCAGGCAGCGGTCCACGTCGGCCAGCGTCGTGGCCGATTCCTGAAGAACACTGAGCAGTAGGGCAATGAGGTCCCCACGCGTGCGGGCGTTGGCGCAGAGGCCTAACAGGATGTCAGTGAGAAGGTTCTCCACAGCAACGTGGTGCGAGGGCAGGAAGAGCAAACGAGCTAGGACGGCCAACTCGGCGCGGTCCAGCAGCTGAGCGCTATCCCCACGCTGCGCAGCCACCGTCGTACGGCGCACGGGGGCTAGCGCCTGGCCTGGCGGAGGTGGAGGGGGCGGAGACATGAAAAGGGGGCGGGCGACCCGAGACAGGAACGATTCCGGCTCGACGGTCGAATCGGTGGGCGGGCGTCGTCGGGGGGCTGGGGCAGTCTGGTCCGACAGTGACGCCAACGAGGGCAGCGCCAATCGCTGCCGTGGCTGCTGCACCTGTTGTACCTGCCGCTGTTGTTGCTGTTGGCGCTGTAGCTGTTGCTGCATAATAACTTCGCGGCGAATGTCTTCCGGCAGGGCGGCCAAAAATTCTTCACTGATCTCCGTATCGGTATCAATGGCGGGCGTTGCGGATTCCAGAACGGGTGCCGGGCCGCCACGGGGAAGCTGTTCACGGAGCACTTCCAGTCGGAGTTCTTCAGGCAGGGCGGCCAAGAAAGTAGGGTCAATTCCCGTATCACGTAGGTCAATCACATGGCCGTCCACGGTGATCAGGTTGGGGTCATCGCCATTGTCGCTGGGTGCGGCGGCCGGTTCAGACTCGGCTGCCGCGACAGGTGCAGTGGTCGGCGTGGTTATGCCTTCCTCCGTCTGCCTAGTGGGGGAGGCCGGTGCGGCGGGTGCGCTGGGTTCAGTGTCAGCGGCCAGTTCTGTCGCTTCCATTGCTGCCAGGACTTGAGCAGCCGTTGGTGTGCGCAACCGGGGTGAAGGGGTTCGGCGCGGTGCGCTTTCGTCCGTTACCCTAGCGCGAGTCACCTCGGTCTGCGAGTGGGCCGGGCTCGTCGCCTCTGCCTCCATGGCATCGTTCGTATCAACATCAGCAGGCGGGCCCTCCGTCTCCGGCACGGTGGTGGCGAGGGCAGCCACAAGACGGGTTACTAGCCGGTTCGTGGCCTCCGTGGTCAGACGGTGGCCGGTAAGCGTACAATCCTGGGCCCAACGCTCGGCTGTAGTCATCGGAGCGAACTGTTGGAGAAGGTTCGTAAACTCCTGCTCGGTACGTGGCTGCGGCCCGGTCCCGTCGTATTCGTTATAGTCATCATTGGCAGCCTCACCGTCCGGCTGGTGCGAGCGGGTGGGCGGGGGTGACCATTCAGACGCCGGTACTGCAGGATCGGCGGTGGCTCGGGCGGTATTCTCTACCGAGGCGCCATCACTGGTGGTCCCAGGGGTCAGCTCCCCACCATCAGGCGGGCGCATGACGTCCATGTGCGAGGCTGTGCGGCCGGCACTGGCCTGGGCACGGCGATGGCGGACCCCACTGAGATCGCTGAGGCCGAGGCCGACAGCGGCATGGCCACTGAAGCGCTGCGGGATCACGCGCTGGAGGCGGTGGAGTCGCTGTGCCAGAACCCGGATCCCGTCAGCCCCAATCAGCTCGCTAAAATGGCTCAGGTCACGGAGGCCATGCTGCTCAGCGCGGCCCACTTGGTGGATTGGGTCGTCGGCGGACGGCCCTGGGACGTGCTCGTTGGCCAGCAGTGGGTGGATTGCGCTCGCCGGAAGGGTAGGGTGATGCGGGGCAGGCGGGCTGCCCAGGAAGGCGTCAACACCCGAAGTACCGCCGAAACCGAGGGGTGAGAAGGTCAGGGGGCCGGTCATGTCAGGGTAGGCGAATACCCCGGCGTGGCGGTGGAGACTGCGCGAGGAGCCCGCTAGTAGGTCTTCGTCGTTGGCCAGTATCCGGGCGCGGGGCGGGGCCCCGTCGTGGCCACTTCCCCCGTGGGGGCCGTCCCGGCGGTGACCATGGCGATGATCGTGGCCTAAGAATGGATCCATCATGTCGTCATCGTCCATACCCAGACCAGAGCGCCCATCAATCATGGCTACCTCGTCTTCCTCGTCCATCTCGTCATCCTCATCCTCATCGTCCGTTGTGTCGGTGGGTGAATCGCCATCGGTCGGTGGGTGAACCTCCTCGCCGAGGGAAGACAGAAGGCCAACAGGGGCGGCGTCTAGCAGCACGTCCCGTAGGCGGCGGGTACGGTGGGGACCGGTTCCGCCAGCGCTTCGATGGCTGTGTCGTCGGCCAGTGAAGGAGTCGTCTAGACCGCCGACCGAGGGAACACCCGGACCACCCTGGTCCTCGTCGTCACCATCGTCGTCGAATCCGCTGCCGGAAAATTCGCCATGGTCCCACATGAGCTCCGGAGCGTTATCGTCCGATGTCATGACGCTACTGTCATCCTCGCCGGGCACACTCTCGCCGTCTCCGATGCTTAGCATTTCGTCGTCCGTATCGGTGAGACCAGCGTCGCCCAACGAGTTCTCGTCGGTGCTTAGGTCAGTGGTCATATCGTCGTCGTCGTCGTCGTCAATCTCCTCTACGTTAGTCAGGGCGTCGTGGAAATGGGAGTGGCGACCGTGGCGGTGGGAATTGCCTCCTTCAGTGTCCTCAAAGTGCGGGTGCAAAATGACTTCCATCTCAACATCAGACTCGTCGTCACGGTCCTCGGCGTCACTCAGATCGCTGTCGGGCGACTCGTACTCGTCGGTGTACCCTTCTTCGTCGTAGCCATCCTCTGCATATTCGTCACCGTCTGCCTCGTCTTCAGCCATGGCCGCTGCCCCGCTGTCTATCATTCCCAGGGCGGAATTGCGGTACAAGTCCGGGATGGCCTCCTCCTCGTCGGTGCCCGCGTTGTGGCTATCCTGGTCCTCGTCGCTAGAGGCCATGTGGAAGTCAGTCTCGGGACCAGCAGAGGATCCGCCGATAACGCCAGTGCGAGTGGACGAGCCTAAATACAAGGGGTCAACGGCGTCGGACGTTGCGGGGAATAGCGTGCGGTTGATTCCATCCCGGCCCAGGGAATTGGCGGTGGTGATCCCACCTTCCGTCGAGTCGGGATCGGTCAAACGCAGGCGGCGGCGGGCATGGCGAGTCAGCGCCTCGAGCGGGCGTAGAAGTGCTGATAGTAGCTGGGCAGCATACGGGTAATTGAGGTCAAGAGCACCCACCGCCGTAGTGAAGAGACGAACGAAGGACCGCTCCAGCATTTCGTCGGCGAGCGAGGAGAGCATGACACCGGTGGCTGTCCGGCCGGCCCGGGTGGTCAGGACGCGATGGACAAGACCGGCCAACGCCCAGAGTCGGCCGTACTCGGTATCGGAAGGGGGACCAACCAGCGGGTGACGCAAGATCCGGGCGATGCCGTCAAGGATAAACCGGTGGATGGTCCGGTTGCTGGGCCACACGGCAAAACGGGTTTCCAGACATAAGGTAGCTAGGAGGCCCTCCGCGCACTGGTACTGACGGTACGTTAGGTAGTGCGCGGCACGGGAGGTGTGGAACTGTTCGCCGGGCACCATCAGGTCATCCAGCAGGTGGGTAAGCAGAGCAGAGCGGGCGGGTTGGGTCAGCTTCATTGTCTGGGACAGAGGCGATCCGGCCGCAGTGGCCTTATCGGCGGTTTGATCAGCGTCCTCGTCGAGCAGAGTGGTCTGCGCAGTCGGGAAGGCCGAGAGCAACTCGGTGAGGCACAGCAGCAGATAGCATCGATAGCTAACCAGGCGGGCGTGGCGCACGTGGGCTGGGCTAAGTGGGCGTCCGTAATCCTCAGTCGGGGCCGTAACGGTCTCCTCAGCCACGGTGTCCGGGCCAGGGGTGGCCAGGTAGCGCGGGATTTTCCGCAGGGTAGGGAGGAGGGCCGCTTCCTGGTCACGCAGAGTAAGCAACTCGTTCACCAGGTAACGCACAATCGCCCACCCGGCCTTGGTGTCAGCCTCATTAGGCGCGGGAGGAGTGTCCCGGCGATCGGCGGCTCGTAGGGCGATCTGGCGGCTCCGGGCGTCGGTAGAGTAGTATGGAAGGTGGCAAACCTGAGTGGTGGCGGCGATGAAGGCGGTCGGGTCGCGCAGGACCACCCACTGGTTGGCCCGGACAAATGCCGTGGTGTCGACTAGGCGGGAGCGGTTGATACCCAGCCAGCTCTCGATGCGGGCTGCCATGAGTCGCTGCAAGGTGCAGGGATCCTCTAGGGCATGCCGGAGAATCAGGAGGACGAGGTCACGGTGGCGGTCAAAGCGCGGGATACCAGTGTGGCGAAGCGGCCCGAGGAGGGTGGCGAGGTTGGACCGGGGAGAAGCAACGTCGCCCAGGGCGCCCCGGGCGACCGGGTAGGCACGAGTGAGCTGGGTGAGGAGCCCCAGGGCAGCCTGGGCCTGGCCGCGCGCAAGGTATACAGGGGCCACGAGTAGGTCGAGAGCCAGCGCGCGTAGACGGGGTTCAATGTCGGCGGGAAGAGTGGGAAGGGTGTCGTCATTCTTTGTCCCAGCATCTTCATCCCGCTCGGTTTTGGGCTGGTCCGTCGTCGTCGCTACGACGGCGTTGCGCTCCGCCTGGTCCCGGGCCATCATGACATAGCTTTCCAACGCGAGGAGGGCTGGGGAGAACCACACGGGTAGGCGATAGCTACCGGGCGAGGTGGCTACGCCCGTTGCCACGGACTGACCTAGCTCGACGAGCCGGTCCACCAAGTCGCTGGGGAGAGTCGGGGCCGCGCGGAACACGATCCGCTGGGCAGAGCGGTCGGCAAGGAGTAGGGCGAGTTGACGCAGGTGTAAAGCCAAGGCGGTCTCGCCTGCCGCGGGAGGGTCTTGGCGAGGGAGAACCTTGACGGGAGCGGCCGGCCAAGCAGCTGAGAGGGCCTGTACCAGTGCCCCGGTTGCTGAGTCGGGTCGGTGACTGAGTAATAAGCGCAGGAGCGTGGTCAGGGCAAATAGGGCGGCCGGAAAGCGGGGTAGTAGTTCGAGCACGCGAGGACCGGCAACGGCGCGCAGGTCATCTCGCTGGGCGTTCAAGGCCGTGCGCAGCGCCTCTAGAGTGGTGGGCATATCCGAACCGGCAGGGCTGGGCGCCTCCTCATCGCTGGACACTGACCCGGCATCCGGTTCTTCGGCCTCGGCGGGAGTCGGATCATCGGCCGCCGGTAAATCAACGTCCATGGCACGCACGATCTGGACACTATCGGGAAACTGACCGGCCCGCGGGTTGCTATTGGTCCGTAGCTCATCAATCATGGCCTGAACCATGTTGGTCATGGAAGCGTTGGAAATCGTCCCGGAGGGGTCAAGCACAGTTAAGGTACTATCGATCGGCGCAATCTCTGGCCCATCTCTCCCCTCGCGGTTTGTGGGCTCTGCTGGGGTGGGCGCAGGCGCCTCTTCCGCAGGTGTCTCCCCCCCTGGGGCCGCGTCAGTATCGGCGGTGGCCGCTGTAGTGGCAGCACCGGCTGAGGAGGCGGCGTCAGCGGAGGTGGTTAGGTCTTCAGTCGCCTCGGATTCTGGACCGGGAGGGTTCGTCAGAAGGTAATCAGCGGCTCGCATAACGTTGTTGTAGTGTAGGCGAAGGGCAGCTTCCGACGCGGCACGGGGAAAGCCCATGTCCATGAGGGAGCTGAGGGCGGTTGGGTTGACCGTAAATGAGCGTGGGCTCGGCTGGGGGCTACGCATCCACTCCATATAGTGCCGGTTAAGCGCCGTCGGGTTACTACGAGCGGTAGCCGATAGGAGGGTCGGCGGCAAAAGGGACGATGGGAAGGGCGGCAAGGTAGCCCCTAGCCCGACTTCTGCGCGGTGGGCAGAGTGGAGGCCAGTGTGCGTTGGAGCCGGCGGGGTGGCCTCGTTGCGCGCGTTCACAATCTCGCCGAGGGCTTCAGCCAGAGTCTGGATCACGTAGGGCGAACAGCGTAGAATGGCTGGGGAGTCCCACACCTCACGGAGCACCGGGAGGGCGCGGTACCGAATCTCCACCTCAAAATCCCAGGCCTTGAACGCAGCTGGGTCCGGGTAGACTGCGGTGCGGTTGGTTAGCTGGGCCAGGTTGGCAGCGCTGCTGAGGGGACGAGCGCTGACGACGAACTGCAGGGCACTGAGGGCCATTTCCAGAGCATTGTCGACGGGCTCGGATCCTAGGTGCCGCATAGCACGCCGGATCAGGCTGGCCAGGACCTCGACGCCGCCCTGACGCACAAAGGGGACGAGCAAAATGACTGTGAGCTGGGGGTTGCTCGGGCCGTCGACCAAGGCCGTCGTCAGATGGCCAAGCACCGCCGAGTAGTAGGGCCACTCCCAGACGGAGGCCTCTTCACCTACGTCCAGCCAGGTAAGGTGGCGACGCAAGGTCCGGCTTAGCTGCCCAGCCACTGTGCGGGCAACCAGGCGCTGGGCCGGGTCGAGTGCGCGCCGGGTTACAATGGCCTTGGTTAGATTGACCACCAAATCGGCAACACTGGCGCGCACCGAGTGGAGCAGGCTGTCCAGCACGCTGGCGTTCTGAACCACATGGCGGGGTTCACCCACCGCTGCAGCGCGGGCGTCCAGGATGGCATCCATGCTGGGAGGTTCACCGCCAGCGATGGACGGACTGGCGCGTACCAAGTCCGCCGGAGTCAGGGCCAAAGCGGCTAGGCGCACCCCTTCCCAGACGGCCCACTGGTACACTTCGCCGGCCCGGCGCCAAAAGTGACGGTGGGGGCCCCGGGAAAACCAACCGGTCACGGCGGCAAAGGACTTCGGGGACTGGGTGCCCGGCAGCGAGTATTCAGCAAAGAGCCCCAATAGTCCGGCCAGGGTGACGAGGGTGCGGAGGTGGGCATTAGCGGCGGCGACGGCGGCTGAGTCGTCGTGGTCCACCGCGGCCCAGGAGACCAGGACGTGGGGTTTCGGGGCGGGGGCGCGCAGTGCGTCATTAAGCGGGCCGAATTCCCGGACGGTGGCCTCAATTTCGTAGAGCAGGCGGGCAAGGGGGTCGGCCGGCTGGGAAACGGATCCGAGGTCGTCGGGTGCAGGGGGCACAGTGGCGTCGACGTCAATAGTGGTCGACTCCGCACCACCTCCTTCAGTCACAATGGGATTGGCACCGGTGTCCTCCCCGGCGGCCGATTCAGCAGGGGCCGAGTCAGGACCGGGGGCCACCTCGGCCGTCGCGATGGATGCGTCCGCGTCGGGTGTCGTGGCCTGGGGGGCCGACGGACTGGGGTCGCTGCCCTCCCCGAGCCGGGAGAGGCGCCCAGGGGGTCGGTTACGCCCCTCGACATAGTGGGCGTCCACGATTGTCCTGAACAGGCCCACGAGGGCGCCCCAACCACGGCTGAGAAAAAAGTCGTAGGGAAGGCTCGGGTAGCGTAGAAACTCAAACAGAAAGTCGACACCCAGGGTGCGAACCGTATCGGCACGGTGGGTGACGGTCTGAAAGAAACCTTCCAGGAACCGGCACATGGCCTCGATCATCTGGGACATGACCATCTCGTCCGCGGTGCGCGGGCAAATAGCCGCGTTATTCAGGTCAGCCTCACTATAAAGCCGGCACTTGCCCGGGGTTGCCCGATAGGCTGGGGAGTCGGCTGCCCCGAACTCGCGAAGGTCGCGCAGGGTTTGCCGGATGCACTCGAGGACGCGAGGCTTAAGCGCCGGGTGGTGGCGGATCAACTCGTCCACACCCGATCCCATAAAGGCCGGCACGTCGGTCTCCTGGAGCGGTCGCACAAAGGAGAGGTTAGTGAAGGCCCCAAAGAGGGATGGGAGCGGATCAACCTCCTGAAAATGAGCCAAGCCGGTGGCGTTAAGGCAGACGGCCCCGAAGGCGTGGGGCAGGGCGTTGAGCACGTCACCTGAGGCCGGGAGGCCCCGCTTCACCGCCTTCAAGAAGGTCTGAGGGAGGTTGATTTCCTGCAGAATAGCCAGCGAGGTGGGCTCGTTGTGCACGAAGGCGGCCAGAATGTTGACAGTGTACACGTAGACGGAGGCGCCGACCAGGGCCGGATAGCGCACCAAGGGCACCATGGTACGTGGCAGCGAAGTCTCCACCAAGTTACGCAGGCGATCGGCAGTGCCCGCGGTCTGCATCATGTGGTGCAGGAAACGGAGGAGATCTTTGAGTAGGTTAGCGGTCTCGATGGGCACCTGATCGAAGGTAACCCCGTTCAGGTCGTCGTCGTCGTCATCGGTGGCCATGGTATCAGGGGCGGCCGCAACTGACCCCTCTGACGGCGGCGCCGTGGCAGTACCACGTCCATCACTCTCGGCCTCCACCTCCATGGGTGCCGGGCCGGGGGAGCGGGCAGCCAGGCCGGCCACCGCCAGCACATCGTTGACCTCGTGGCCGATCCGCTCCACCAGGGTGGAAATGCCGTTGGCGTTGCAGAAGGATGTGAACGCGGACGCGAAGAGGTAGATGAGGTTATCTAGGATGCGGATCATTTTGCCGATGGTGCGCTTGTGGGCCGGGATACGCTGGCTTAGGAAGCCGACGATCAATTGGACCAGGCCGGCCGATACCAGCAATTGGCTACCCGCGGAGTTGGCCGCAACGGCGGTCAAAAGCATGTTGAGGGCCTCGGTGAAGGCCGCTGTGCGGGGACCTGAGTCTGCGGGCGTCGGGGCCTGGAAGACACGCCGCAGGAGGACCATCAAGGTACCATGGCTGGCCGCCAGGTTGAGCGCGGCTGACACCTCGGGCATTCGGGTACGCTGCCGGACCAGGGCCTCTAGGACGTAGAGAGCGGCGGTCTGCAGCTCGAGTGGCACCCGTGTACCAAGCGTGAGCAGGTCGGACACCTCCTGGGCCACATCGGGCTCGAAAAGAAACAAGGAGTTTTCAAGGTCCATCTCGGTCCAGGTGGTGACCTGGAGCGCCACGGCCAGTAGGCGGCAGGCCAGGAGGCATTGCCTTACAGGCGGGTTGGTCAGAGACCGGGCCACCAGCAGCTGGTGGAATAGGCGAAGGTGGTCGGTCTCCGGCACGCGGTACCGGTCCACTAGCTCGCCCAGGATATCGGGTGCAGGTCGGCCAATCAAATCGGCATGTGGGACAGTGAAGCGGACCAGACCCACAGGTTCGGCCGCCTCGTCACCGGAACCATCGGCCGGAGGCTGCGTATCTACTGGCCGCTGCAGGCGATAAAAGTGAAAGCGAAGATCCTCGGCCTCGGCGGGTAGCGACCGAAATGCGTCGGTATCGTCGACAGCGACGTCGACCATCCGGTACTGGTTGGGGGCACTGCTGCTACCCAGATCCCACTTAGCGGCCAGGGCAGCCCCGGGAGCGTGGAATGGTTCGATGTTGGCCCGAGAGGACCGCTGGTTGTGGCTCGAGGTGGCGCGCTGGGCTATGCGCACTACGATGTAGAGCGTTACTTGCAGAACGTCAAGGTGACACGTGTGCAATAGGGCGCGCAGTTGCACCAGCGAGTTGTACAGATTACGGTTGATACAGTTCTCCATTAGCAGGCGGGTGAAATCAAGCACTGATCGGACGAGGGTAAGGGTTTCCGCGGCAAACGGGCGGCGCTGGACGGTGTGCTCCAGGTCATACTCGCGAACAACGGTGGTCAGGATAGTGTCGAAGCGATTGAGCACAGGAATCCATTGAAAGATATCGCCACGGTGATACTTCCACTCGGGTAGAGAGTTCACCACGTTGGCAATATCGGCGTCCGGGACGGCCAGGAGCTGCTCCTTGACCCGGGAGAGGTCCGGAGGCTGGTTGGCGTTTGAGATAATAGGCAAGGGAGGTAATAGACATCAGGGGCTCGTACGGTATGGGTTAGATAATGGGCAGGGTTCTCGAAGACGAGGCAAATGCGTTGGATCAGAGCGTGCTTTGTGCCGCAGTGGGCTAGGATTCGATCAACTTACCAACTCCGCTAGGGTCTTGTTAGGTGTCTTGGTGATCTTCATGTTGATGAACAGGATCGAGTGCAAGTGGAACTGCTTGTGGGGTGAGTGGAAAGTTAGGTAAAATAGGGGGGAAATGGAGCGGACAAGCTCGGGCGCGGATTACAGGTGAGGAAGTTTCGGGAGCGGAAAAGGGGGGAATTGGGGCACAAGAGTCAGGTAGAGCGGTGAAGGTAGGCACGACGCGGTCACCAGATAAAGGAACTTTGCAGGACGGCCGGTGAAACGAAGAGGAGTGAGGCAGTAGTGACAGCGTACTCCGACTAGAGGCCAATGGGATAAGCTGCCACCTGGAATAGGCTCGGTGGAAAGAGGAAATTCCGGCCGACGACAAAGAACACGCCGGAGAGAAATGGCAACGGGGAGCAGATGAGGGGTAGCAGAAAGGTTAGGCAAGTCGAGTGGACTGAAAAGACAAGAAGGAAGGAACCATGCGGGCGGAGGAATCCGAACGGATGGGCGAGACCGAGGTAGTTAGTGAGGCCGACGGGCTGAGCGTTAGTTATCACGTCACCCGGCCAGGACAACATGCATACGCTATGGGGGACCATCTAAACGGGGCGTTAAGTAAGGGGAGGGTGGCAAGCAGAAGACTGCGGCTTGGCGTGAATCGGTCAGCACGGAGCAGACTGGCCTGGGCAGGTGGGCACGGGAGTTTGGGAGCAGAGAGCAAGTCAGGCAACGGTTCGCGGAATTACCCCGCCAGTCCGAGGTCAAATTGTCTCACCCC
>JANBPT010000805.1:0-22259 GCA_027575765.1 Tieghemiomyces parasiticus
AAGGAAATGTTGAAAAGATCACCAATTTTCTAGACCTTTCATTCCCTTGGGCCAATGACATGCCCCTCCAGAGCCTTCTCTTGCCTCCAGGTTCCCTCCATCTCCTAGAACCTAATCTCACTTTGCAGTTTTCTACAATATTTCAAATACTACCAGTAGATGCCAGAGTTACCCTGCCTGGGTTAGCCCCTTAGTTAACCACATCTCATTTTACATTTCAACAGGAAAAGCCAAGACAAAGGAACAAGGGGAGAGGGTGATGTCCCTCATCTTATACCAATCAGGTCTTCTCCTAGCTGATCAACTCTTGCCATATTGGTAAATGGCACCAACAGAATGGTTTGATGTGTGTGGTGATCCCTTACCAGTTCTAGTACCACTACATGTTCACAGCACACCAGTAAAAGGTGACTCAATCAGGGGGCTGGACCACTCACCATAATGAAGATCTCTACCCCACTATGTCAGATTATCTATAATCTACCAGATATCCACTAATAGGGTCTAATACTTAAGTACCCCCTACAGCTGAACCATTATAGAATTTAATTACATCAATACCCTTTCAAAATTAGGTACTTGATCATTGGTATTATTCACCTAATGATCAGAAACCATATCAACTAATATGACAGAGGTTGTACATGCTTGTGATGCCAATATACCCTACCACTCAACAACCATGGTTAACCACTTCATTTCCATACAGTATCTACACAACAGGCACTTAGAACTGCAGGAATCTCCATACCACTAGCCTCCAAGGCTGTGTTAATGTCCATGTAACCACCAGAAGCTGCACACTGACTGCTGTAACCTATGGCATAGCAATTATATCAACTTGGGCCAAAGCCCCATCCATGATTTACTCCATTTTTGTTGTGACTCCTGTATTTACCTGCCAGTATACATCACACTCCACTTCTGGGTGGCCTTCCACCTCCCCAATATACCCTTCTCACTTATCTACTTTCCCAGTTGGTGGTACTGGACCCCATTGGTAGGCACCACAGCCCCTACAATAACTCCATAAATGCTATTAGTAACTGGTGCCCTCTTTCAACCTTAGCAATACATTACAATTTACATGGTGTGTTGATACTAGGCCCAAGTCTAATACCATAACCAAAAGGCTATTCTACTATCACAGAATTTGTGGTTCTGAAATAGTAGACTTGGACTTTACCCTGGGATGATCTAATGTGGTGGTTCCCAATCACCACACATGGTTTAATTTAGGCACCTTCTTCCATAAATATTTTGGTACTAATACCTAAAAATTACCCATTCACTAACCATCAAGTGCTATATGTCCCCCTTTTTAGTCTCACAACCAAACAAGTCACGTTAAGCAGGCCTGGCTATATCAACTAATATTATCTTGCACTCCAAGGATTTCTCCCCATTGTGGTCACTGGACCAATTGTGAGACTGTCTGACCTTGAATAACACTTGCCATTATGACGGATTTTCTTTGACCTATTGAAAGTCACGTATCTTCTTACTTAGTGATTCATTGATATTCACCAGCTAATACGCATTAGGTAACAAAGCACATCAAACTGTGGATCAACCCATGCTAATCCTGACAAGTACCTATAGTCAACAAAAAAATAAAGCCCAATGCGGGGGTCGAACCCGCAACCTTGAGATTAAGAGTCTCACGCTCTACCGATTGAGCTAACCGGGCCTATTGTTTTGTGATGGAGCAATAAACCAAGCCTGTTTTTAGGATCAATGTAGGAATCCCAGTCTATTATAACCAATTCACTTACCAAACTATGATAGCATTGAACTGCCTTTATCTTTGATCTGAACAACCCAGCCTATGTGCACAAGGGTATGTCTACAGTAGTATTACAACATGAATAAATACTGGGCCAGTTTCCTCTTCTTGGAACAGCAGTTGGTTTCCTACCTTTATTCTCCTTATCATCTTACCAGACGTTTTCAATCCCAACCCTAGTTACTCCCAATCCCTGTCAAAACATTACAGTTTTGGGGAGCCCTGATATATTCTTTCCTGCTAAATATACCCAAGGGTCCATTGTATAAGGGGGCAACTTTGGTGCCACAGTAAAAGGCCAACAAACCCACTAGGGGAAGGGGAAAGGATAATCCACAAGCACAAGACAATCCCGCAAACCCTCTACCAATAGTATTCCTAATTTCCCATGGATGGGGTTTCATACTTTTCAATTTAATGTGTTTCATACTTTTCGTTTTTTTCTGTTTCATCTACCAGGTCGCCAGCCATACCCATTAGCCAGGGCGACCTGAGAGCACCTCAGTGCAGCATCATTTTAGTTTTATATTTAAGGTGGAACCTATTACACCTAGTGGTCCAGGGAGTTTTTTCCCTGCCTTGCCTCAAGGTACCTAGTTTTCATTAAAACCCACCTATTGTATTCTGTTGGGCCCCACCTTCATAACTGTTCTGCTATCTACGCTTCACAGTTTTTATTGTGCACGGACTATCTTATCTTTTTAAAAAGATAAGACGTGATGAGAAAAATAAAAAGAAAACTGGTGCAATTATGTAGAAATGAAAAACGGTCAAAATAAAAGCTGCCATTTATTCATAGGGCCCAACTTGGGCCCGTTTTATACTGGCTATTGGACGTCTAACTGATGTCCGGTTATGACAAGGACAATAGGCTTTTGGTTTTGCAATCAAAGGAAGCTAGGATTATTGATAAACTCGGCCTTGGCATCCAGTGGCTTTGGTTATAGTCTTCTGGCGGCCAACGCTTATATATCTAGTTAGTGATTAGCTGTGGCTAACCACAACAATTTGTGTGGTGCCAACACCTGCTTTGACTCTTGAAGGTATCTAATGGGCACGCCAACACTGGAAAAACGTAAACAGCTGCCAAGCACCTCAAGGGGGAAAACAGGTATCAAGATTTAAGGTTACGGCCGCTATGCAGGGGGACGTAGATCCTTCCCCTGCACCCAAGTATAAAAGCAAGCCCGCACAATTAGGCAAGGGCTTGCCAGTTAATTTTTATACACATTATCCTCAATAGCATTTTTCTAGTAAACTTCCTTATTTTCTATTCTCTTTTCTAAGTACATGGACGCCATTGCGGTCCCATACTATTTATGATAGTGACATTAGTAAACAAACTATCACCATCCTTTCCTGCTGTTTTGCCATTGAACCCAGACCGTTGTCACATACGGCTTGATCAAAGGCCACCACTCAAGGCCCAGCATCACATTTGTGATGTGTTGTGAACAATTCCAGTTCAGCGTCTTTTGTGCAGTGTAATAAATGAGGATGATTTAACAATAACAGTCAAATTTGGTCAAAATACAAAAAGAGAGGATATATGATATTGTTTATTGTAGGGTGCGGTTCACACCTTTTATATTTGGAAGAAAAGAAGCTTAATCAGCAAACAAGAATGAAAAACAGATAGTAATGGTTCCTTTGACAAAGTGACAAGTCTGATATCTATCACATAGGATTGGAGTCAAAGAGTTGTCCAAACCTTATAAACAAATGTGAAATCAATTCATCATAACTTAATAAAGGGAGTGATAAAAGGGGTTTTTAGGCCCCACACACAACAGATAGTTGCAGCACTTTGCACTGCCTTAACTCTTAGCTTTCCTTGTTCCTACATCATATTGTCACAAGCCTATAGTTTATTGTTTACTGAGTTTATTTTAACTTGATGACCTTGGGGACATAAAACCCCAGGTTGCCATTGCCCAGAAATAGGAAGGGGGACAAATTCTTGGACTGCACTTTTCCTTTTACTTTTCTTGACTTGCTTACTAAACCATTGATACCCTTCCATTACATATTTTGTGAAGCCAAGCATGGCTTATCCCTTGGAGGAGCTGTAGTAGGCCGCACCTATACAACCATTAAAAGAAAAGATAGCAAAGAGACCAAGCAACCTCTGAGAGAGGCCCAGAAGAGATGGAGGACCAGCCAGGTCCTCCACCAATTAGCGTAGATCCTCAGTTCATAGTTATAGTATATAAGCCGGGCCCAAGTATGCAACACATGGCCTGGCAGCTTATTTCCTGTTTTCTGTCCTATAGTGCCATCCATTGGCACTATCCCATTAGTAAAGTCTATTACCAATATTCCCCTAAGCTTGCTTGTTGGTAAAACGTTATAGATTTTATTTGAGGTATTCTCCATCAATAGTCAACCTACCAAACTTTGTGTTACTGACTTGGACAGTGCTGGTCCAACAGTATATTCCTGAATTCTCCACTTTGACCCAGAGGTTCTTTTGAAAGTGGGACTGGCTTCCAGATACTGATCTGCTTTACAATTTGTGGAGCCCTCACTCTATTTGGCCTCCTGAAGATGCCTGATGGATGGATCTTGGTTAGAATGATCTACCAGGACATGTATGTGTTGGAAAATCCATCAGGGAAAGCCAAATGCATCCGCCAAGCCATGGGTAAGCCAATACTTTTAGAGTATACCATCAGGCCATTTCTCCCACCAATAATGGGCCTGATTTCCCATGACTTGGGTTTCATACTTTTTGATTCTTGATGTTTCAGACATTTGGGTTTTATGTGTTTCATCCTGAAGGTTGCCAAATGCATTTTACCAGCCTAAAGCAATAAGGTGACCAAAGGCAACTGTTTTGCCACCTTGGAGACAAACTCCTATTTAAGATCAGAACTTCTGCCCTTCTATGTTCTGGGAGTGTTGCCCCTGCCTTACCTCCAGACACCCTTTTGGGTTTCTCTGTTTCTTATGTCCTCTGCCTATCACTCATTTATCATCTCTCAATGAAGCTTACTTCCTCTGAAAACTAAGATTGTGCCATAGGTTGCTGAAATATTGGACCTTAGGATCTAATATCTAGATTACTTTCATCCTTGGTAGCAAAGCAACTTGGTGGGGTAGAGAGTGGATATGAGAAGCAAGTTTTATTCTTGTTTATCCCCTAGGTTTATCCACAGTGGTATCCTTGATAGTAATTACTGTTTAAGTAGATAAAAATGTTGGATAGTTATTACTATCTGGTCATTGTAGAGGTATATATAATAAAAACTATGTAGATAGTTTTTGCTCACCTATCTGTGAGATGGACTTGGTGCCCGAGTTGATAATAGATGTTTAGGTGTAGAGGGCTTCAGTTCATTATCTCTGCCACCATTGGAGTTTCAGGAATGCCCCTATGGTAAACATTGTATAGTGTTTTAATTGGAGTGATAGTGAATTATGTATCATACACCTTGGCTAATATTTATTCCCCAGCATTATCATTAATTCCACTACCAACACATTTGAGCATAATTAGGTCATCACAATATCACCTCTCACTTACTGGAGGATACTGTGGCAGTGGGACCTAGGAGGTGGCCCTAACAGATCAACCCTCCCAAGGTCATCCCTCTATTCCCAACCATTGTGACTCACCGGTCACCAGGCCTGCCGGGCTTTGATAGATCACAACACCCCTATGGGAACTGAGGAAGGGAGGCCGGGCAGTTGACCCCGACCTCTCTCTCTCTCTTGTATTCAACTGTTTTCTTCATCCCCACTTTCATTTGTCTTCACGGTGTCCCGTGCCATCTTCTACTTCTATCCGTCTTCTCATATTTCTATATCTTGCACCCGTTTGGCCTTGTTGGCCCTTCTCCCTAGGAAAAGCTTGTCTTCATTAAAGCTCCACCTAACACAATACCAAGTATCAAAAGGAAGTTATGTCATTGAAAATCTATTAAATTTACTGGCCACTTTCAGGGTTTTCCTACTTGTTGTCTCCGTACACATACCCATATTCTGAGGCTGTCTAGCTTAGGTGTTCCGCATCAATTGAACAGGCTTAGCCTTGTATGCATTTATCCTGTCCGTGTTGTGGGGTTTCTAATATTGTACACCTTTCAATGACCTCTGGCGGTCGTCATGTTTTGTATGTCTTACTTCAACAGCATGCTGGTTGTAATCCCGGATCATTCCAAGACGTATCTAAAAATATTAGGGGAGAATGAGTGCCACCTCTATTGGTGGGGTGGGCTATCCTGGTTAGCACAGCCGGTGACAGTACTTTACTCACGGGCCAAAGGTTGGGTGGCTGAGACTGTGAGCATAGGTTGGCCTCACTAATTACCCCTCCCCAGTCAGAAGCTCAGACAACGACTGGCCTACAGCCCTGCGCAAACGCAGCCGCATCCACTTCAACTCCTTCGATAAAGGAGCCTACTGAACATGCGCTCATCTCCAACGTCAACCGCATCAACGACTTCCCGATCACGACAAACTCTTCGGCTACTAATTGCATCTTGGCCGGCGACGAAAGATCGAATCCTACTAATAAACTAATTACCTTACTTTCCGTTTAGCTTCACCGTCGTTTACTTGGCCCTTGCTATAGCACCATCACGCACAGCAAATCGTCTTACCGCAGTTCTTTTTTACTGCCCCTAACTCACTGAGTTTACACCATCCATATTGACTTGAAAACTGTTATTCTTCTATTTTTTCTTATGATATTACCTGTACAGTACTTTAAGCCACGTACTCTAGAATCCGAGACATCCCATCGCTGAAACTGAGGGCTGATAACATTGTGGTTTTTCGGTTTCTAGCGTCTAGTTTTATTCCCTTCTTTTTATGTGTGAAACGCAGAGTCCCAACTGACCACCCTATTTCATCACCACGCCATATTAAATTTTCACTAGCAGCAAGAGGTCTCTATGTTCTCTTCATTACTGGTGGCACCCCTTGTGGTTAATCAGAACATCACAAGGTTGATGACAGCAAACTTATAATATAAAACCCCCCTCCCATACTAGAATTCTTCTCCTAGCGAAACCATTCTACACACGTAAGCCGAACAAGACAGTTGCCATAAGGATACCCTCATTTACACCAGCAGGTTTCCCACCTCCTCAATGAGATATTCATAGTAACGAATGCCTTCCAGGTACCCATTTACCGTGACATACTCGTTGTTATCGTGCGCAAGGAGGGGCAAATTGCGCATTGGCGACACGCCTAAACAGGGAATACCTAAAGGCCGGACCCACCGAGAATCGGTCGCTCCAGGGCAGATCTGGGTGTTATAACTAGTGCCCAGCGCTTCGCCAACACGCTGCATGGCCGCCCACCAGGGATTATTATCCAGGCGGGTGACGTTGGGCTCCATGTACTGCTGCTTGTACTCGAGGGTGACATCACTGTTGTGTGCAAGATCAGCCAGCCAAGCGTCAAAGTGCTTGTAATCGACGAATGGTGAAACGCGGATATCAAAGTAGGCCTCGAGTGAGGGGGGGACTACGTTTTGCTGCTTACCACCGCTGAGCATGGTGAGATTGGCACTCGTGACGTCGCCGTAACCAATAGGTTTACCTGTGGCCTCATCCTTACCGGCCAGAAAGCGCTTTTCCTCTTGGGTGTGGAACGTGATGAGGGCACTGACGACCTTCATGAGCTTCGGAGCCGCCGTATTGGGAATGAACTTGCTACCGTGGCCCGTGTTGCCCTCGGCGGTGAACCTGGCCCACCAGGGGGCCTTCTCACCGTAGAACACCTTGTAGGAGTTATCCGGATTGGCCGCACCTTCGTCGAGCATCAGGCCGAGATTCAGCTTCTTAAAAGCGTCGTGCTGCACAAAGGCCATCATTCCATGATCAGCGCCAATCTCCTCGTCGGGGACGAAAATGACATGGATCGTGCGAAGGAGCTGCTTTACGCCGCGGTTACGGAGAGTACGGATGGCCTCCAGGTAGCACATACCCAAGATCTTTGTGTCCTGGGTGCCACGGGCGATGATGCGGTGCTCGCCCGCGTCGTCCTGGACGATGTTGGCGGCGAAGGGGTCCTCGGACCAAAACTCTTCATAGACCGGGACGACGTCGGTGTGGCTGTTGAGACCGATACTGGGCAGCGTGGGGTCCTTGCCCTCCCACGTCATGACGACGATGGGCTTGCCCGGGGCCATCTCGTAGACCTGGTGGGGGAGGCCCAGCTCGTCGGCCATGTCCCGTAGGAACTGGGCGCAGGTGGCATAGTCCGGGGTGGGCTGCACCGTCTTGATTTGCAGGTAACGCTGGAAGTTCTTGACCGACGTCGGGAACTCGGGCAGTGAGGCGGCCATGGCTGGTGGTAGACGTTATGAGGATTATAAGCGCGGGTTTGGAATAGAGTAATGGTATTAGAGGTGAAAAACGTTCTGGGATACAGGAGGAAAAAGGTGTTTAATGAGGACCACAAAGGAGAAACTAGTTTGTGGGAGGGGGAAGACGGTTGAAGTGGCCATTACGTTGGGAAGGAAGATCTAGTTACGCCACCCGATTGATACTGCTGGCATGACCAGGTGACTCGAAATACTCACAGGTGAGAACGGGCCGGATGTACATGACCACGTGTGGCATTCCACCGCATAGTACCTTGGAATGCCGAGAAAATTCGCCAGGTAGGTGCTTTTAAACGATCGGAATTTTCCCGTACACTTCCTCCCTCTAGTCATCTGGCCGATGTGCAAGATACCAACCTGTATCCGCTTTCAAGCGTGATAGACAATTGATAATCAAACTGGGGCCTCAAGGCGCCATTAGCCTATACACTCCCCCTTGATATCACAGTCTAAGTCGGTGCGGCCAAATTGATCTCAGCAATAAGTCCTTTATTGATGCCAGCATGAAGGTACAACGGTGCGAATCAAGCAATAGGTGGATTGAGTCTGTTCCAAATTTAAGACGCATGGGGAAATCGCACGGGTTGCGTTGTGCCAACTAAACTCCCCTCCAAGGATTTCAGTAAAGGAAACTTGGGAATAGGACACCCCTAGACAGGGTAATAAAAGAGGATTGTGGCCGTAAAAATCAATATGATACGGCGGTTAAATAAGGAAATGATATACGGAGAACCTAAGCAGCGAAGATGCTAGCAAAAGAAACAATAGAGGCCAAGAAGGCAGTGCAGGATAAATGGGTGAACAGATATCATGAATTAAGCGCAACACGGACGCAACAAATGCAGAACCCGGAGGTGTTAAGGATGGAAACTGGAGTGGCTAGCGGAGTAGGCCGAGTCGTAGGCATGAAAGTGGGCTCTTATGAGTAGCTAGGAGTGCAGATTGGGTGGGAAATCTGAGAAATGCGGACCCCGTCGGCCCGGCCAGCGTACCAACGGGGGACCTTTTCCTGAGGCCTCCCTCGCCCGCAAGTCACGGCCACCGACCCACCAACCTCCAAAGACCCATTGCCCCTCTCATGAACGTTTGTCCCGGATGGCGTGGGCATTGGAGAAGGGATCAGAAGAGCTGGACAGGGATGACCCGGTGCTCTCCGGAGAGGACGAGGCGGAGGCCTCCGGGTGGTTGGCCGAGGTGGGGTTTGCGCGACGGGCATCCGAGAGATTGCCTTCGATACGGAGGGAGAGGGAATCCCGATTATCACCCTGGGATGATGCGGCGGCCGCGGTCGGACTGGCGGCCAGCGTAGAAACGGGAAGAATGTCCCTGAAAATATCGCCCATAGACTCGGTGAGAGAGGGCCCGGAACTGATCGCGGCGCCGAGACTCTGGGACGACGAGGAGAGGTGGATGGAGTGTGGGCCCAGGGCACTGAAGGAGCCGGACCCGTCACTGGGTACCAGACTAGCAGCGGCGGCGGCGGCGGCCGTAAGGGAGCCGTGCGACGTCGTGGCAGTGGTGATCGGAGCTACTGGCGGGCTGAGCGGGAGTGACGGCATGGGCATGGCGGGGCCGAACGAAGGCTGCGAGTGGAAGGATTCAGTGAAGAAGGTGTCGCTGGCCGGGTTGTTGGAACTGCGGACTGACGCGGTACCGTCTACCGGGAGGGCACTGGCCGCGGTCGCGAAGGTCATATCGGACCCGCCCTTGGATATGGTGGGTGAAGGAGGCGAAGTAACGGCCGCAGGCATGATAGCCGGGGCGGCGGTGGTAATAGACACGCTGCGTGTCGACCCGGCGTCGTTACCATGGGCCAGCGGGGCGTCCTCGGGCATCAACCGCCGTGACATACGGTTGTAGCTGGCCGGAGGAACGCTGAGAACAGGAGGGGCACCGCCGTTGCTACCACCCGCGATGATGCTGGCTTCAGGGGCCACCGATGACCCGGTCTTGCCTGGCGAATGTGGGACGGATGCAGAGGTGGACGATGCTCCGTCGGCCTGCGAGGTCTCCACGCTTCCATCTCCGGCGGTTACTTTACCCCGACGAGACCGGCTCCGGCCCAGGGTGTTGACTCGCTTGAACTCATAGATATGGGTAGCATGCTTCTCGCTAGCCACAGAAGCGGCGGTAGCACCACCGGCGCCGCTGCCGTTGACTTCCCGAACGAGCTCGAGCGGGACGCCGCTGCCAAAGTAGACGGAAGGTTCGGCCGATTCGATGGAGTTGACACTATCCCGAACGGAGTGGATGGTAGCGGGTGGGGAGTTGCCTTGACTCTCCGACCGCACCATCTCTACATTTACGACCTTGGGTTTGACCTGGGTGACCGAGGCCTGGATGGGTTTGATGACCTGGGCGCGGTCGATGGTGGTGCTGGCGCGCATGGGGTCCAGGGCGCTCAGCACCGACCCGCGACCACCAGCCATCTGGCTGCCAAAGGACAGGAAGTGGGCATCCTTCTCGGCGGCGGCGTGCTCGTTGAAGAAGGAGTCGGTGCGCTGGGACACATGGGTAGGGTCCGCAAAGGCATTGGAGGCAAAGCTGTGGCTCTCCTTCACCTGCACGTGCCCGCCGGCCTCAGAACGCTTGCGCCGCCGCCAGTAGAGGAAAAGCAGGGCTAGGATAATGCCCAGGCCGACGGCACTGCCCACGGCCGCACCCACGATGGTTCCCGTGGAGGGCCCGCCTGCATCATTGTCTACGCACACGGCAGTCGAGCAGCTGTCGCAGGTCCGGGTGGTGTAGACGCACTGTTGATTGTTGCCGCAAGGCGGACACACCGGTAGGGGCACGCTGGAGCAGTCGAAGCAGCCGGAGGAGTTGGTGGGGATGGTCGAGTTGGCGGCGGTGGTGGGGCTCGACAGGTCTGATGAGATGTCGTTGTCGGCCACGCTGCTAGTGGCCTTAGCCACGGCGGACGCCGAACGAGACGCCGTCGTGGAAGAGGTGGTGGGCCGTGGGGCGTCCAAGGTGGAAGTGGGATCGGCCCGCTTCGCTAGAATAGCCTCGCTGTCGGCTCGGGCGCTTTCGAGCTGCTCTGTAGGGTGGTGTAGTAGGCGGGTGTGGCAGATAAGTTAGCGACGGTGGCTACGGGAGGTGCAAGAGGGAAGCCAGTGGGTAGGTGAGCTTCTTGAGGTAGTGGCATGGAAACGGTGGAGGCGACATGGGAAAGAATGGGGGGATCAGCAAGCCAGCGGCGCAGGAAGGAACGGGGGGCGAGAAAGCGGACTTTAAAGGAAGCGGCAGGTCCGGACGGAGAAGGGGCAGCCGGCCACTGCGGAGGAGAAGGGGAAGGTTGGGAGCCCAGAACCGCATACCGACTCCAGTGGCTCGGGGCCACTCGCCCGCAGAGCTATGGACGCACACCGGCGGTGTTGGCCTGGGGCAACAACGCCTCGAGTACTCTCACCCTCCTCTCTTGACTGTGCCGGCTGCCAGCGTAGCTGCCGTCCCTGTGCAGCCCGCAACGCACTCTCCTAACGGCCCGGTAGGTCTTAAGCTGCGCTGAACAGCCCAGTATGGCCATTAGCCTGCACACCACTGTCGGCCCACTTACTCTGGAGGCTCATCAACACTTCGGAATTCGACATGGCGGAAAATGGGGGGCACGGATTGGACTACGGGCTGAGTGGATACACAAGGAGTCAAGGCCGGGCGGCACGTTGCTAATAACCCAGAGTAAGCGGGGAAACGTCCGCCGGGGAAGGTGGGGATTCAGATGGGACAGCGAATACCAGAGTTAATATCCGACGTAATATGTAGTCTGGCAGGGCAGGGAGAAGCGACAAAGATGGATAGACAAAGAAGAGAGTGGAAGCTATGGGAATTACACGGCGAGCAGACCGCGGAATCCCGAGATGCTCTTGGCGAGATAGAAAAGGTTGACTAACGGGTGCGAAAGGGCGGGGACCGAAAAAAGGTACAAGCAAACACAGCAACGATAAGTGTCCAACGTGGGCGACAAGTGTTAGTGGTGGGCGGAGTGCCTAGCCACCAAGCCTATAGGTGGGTCGAGTAAGAAATGAAGGATGGGGGTATTCACAACCAATAGATTGAGAGGTGACATAAGCGGCCAGGGCTGTAAGCGTGCGGGGAAGGCGGGGACGTACAAGTCGCTAGTGCTAGCCAGTCAACAGTGCAAGGGCGGGTGGGGAATCAACGCAAGGTTGTGCGTTCCATGTTTGCCAAAAAGACACTGGCGAGAGGCCGCTCTGAGATCAGGAACGGCGTCGTGCAACAGGCGGGAGACGTGTGGGGCGGCGCGAGCTGGCTTGAGATGCTGAAGTGCGGCCCGGCTAACCCCACCGCCAATGGGACAGGTGAAAGCCCCCTGTAGCGGGGAACCCCTCGGAGTACCAAATATGGCAACCAAATGGGGGCGAGCGTGAGGCTGGAGGAGTGGGACCACTGGGGGCTGTTCCCCCCCCCCCACTCCTTCCTTCACCTCTTCCATCCGGCCGGTGGAGACACAAGCTACGCACACAAGACAGCTCGGCGGCCGGTTGTGCTTCCTAACCACCCCACTACGTTCCGTAACTTCTTCCCGCTGACATTGGGCAAATTTCCTCCTCCGCTCCCAACTAGACTTGGCCAGCAGTGCGGCGGAGCCATTGCAGCAATAATGCTGACATCACCCGTATCTAAAAATAGCCGCACGAGACACCACAGCCGCGAAACATTCCCCCGCGACAACGCTGTGAGCAACACTCGCTCAATGTCCCCGTATAGTGACTGGTATGGTCAGGTAGGTGTGCAGGGGAAGCCGACCTGGGCGGTTCGAGCAGGTCCCCAGAAGTGTATACCACATGACCGGTACTCACCCCTACCTGAGGGGTGATGATGGCAAGGGAAACTAACGATGATGAAGGGAGAATGGGAAAAGGCTTACCTAATGTCGAGCACGACGTGGGAACGAGGCGGCGTGGAGGTAACTAGGGCCCAAAGTCCCTTTAAACGAGCGGAGACGAGGTTGGGCACAGCAGTATAGGTGTAGATCAAACGTACTCAAAAGGGTCTGTACCACCAACTCCCTCAAGGAGGACTGCGACCGAGGGAACCAAATCCGGCGGGGCCAAATGGACAAGGTCCTGAATTACTGCAACTCAATGCGCCTAGACGTGGTCCGCAAGGCAAGGCACGGGTGATGCGGGCAAGCGGCCGGGCAGCAGCCACGCTAAGCGAGGTAGGGGGGCGAAATAAGGAGCTGAAGACCCAACCCGGTGGTTGTAAGGGGCTGGTGCAGAGATTGTGGTCGGGTACGAGATGGCAGAGTGTAGAACGGCAGAAAGTGTGGCACAGGATGGGGGCGACTGAAGTTCAGTGAATGGCAAGAGGCGAGAAGCCGGAAAACTACTGGTGGTATTAGCCTGGTCTAAAGCCAAGGGGGTTGCGCTACAGAAAATATTGGCGGTAAGCGGGATTCCTCCAACTACCCCTCGACAGATTCTTGGCAATGAATTGAACGGTGCGGAATGGGAACGCGCCGGCAGATATCGGCCGCAAAGCCGTCTCTAAATACCCCACCTCGAGCCTGGTCCCAACGGTTGGGTCATCCATAGGAGTATGAAGATCCGCCAGCCAAGTTGTCCTTCCCGTCCATCGGTAATTCTTTCCTCATCCGTTCCACTAGCCATGGGCGCTTCAGTCACATTGCAGATCGTCCCTCGCCTCCCATTGGCCACCTACTTCCTACCCACTCACTGAGAGATTCCCCCTCTGCCTCTCGCTCTCTCGCACTGCGTATCAATCTGCCACCCTGCGTAATCCCCATTATTTTATTTCGTGATTATGGCGGAGTATCCTTTTTTTTTTTCTCTACATTGGAAGGAACATACTGCTTATGCCTGTCACTTTTTCCGGTTCGCCCCAAGCTGTCTCGCGCCCTCTCTGCTCACGCGAAGCACGAATACCTGACAAGTCAAAGTTATGGAGCTATCGAACGGCAGATCCCTAATTAGCGCCGGCGGAACGGTGTGGGAGGCTGGGAGGCGGGGGTCTAAAGCATCAGAAATGTTATACTTTATTTTCCTCTTATTGGCAGGCAGGCCGCACGATAAAGCCACCATATGGGCGAACGCAACGATACCTATTGGTAAAATGATCCAAGACGCGCCACTAAGACACACGATTCACTTGACCTTCCCCTTAACTCCAATAGGACACCCGTTAGGCCTTCTGGTTGCTCATGAGGATCGCCTGAATAAACAGTCCACGCTTGCTTCCTATCGGACACAGTCATTTGAGCCGATGGTCCACAGAACGCTCCCTCGATTGACCGTAGGAAACCGAGAGATGCGTTTTTCAAAACGAGTAGTGTATCTGGAGCTGAATCGTGAGTAGCTAATACTGACACAGGCCTTGGTCAGGTTATGTGGCGGTTGCTAAACATTGGGCACAGCCACGGTGTCCGTCGTGGTAGCTAGTAAGAGATGTGTGTCTGCCATCCAGACAAACCATCGCCCAAAACAGCGTTGTAAACTAGTACCGACTCTAATCTCCACCAAGGTGGCTAGCCGAAGGTAATAAGGGCTTCTGAAAGGCGACGAAGGTCGCATTAATTAAGGAGGCGTATCCGCCGGTTTACAGCGCCACCCTTTTCCAACCGGGTGAATCTTGCAACCCACCCTTCTCGGTCTGGGTTACTCTAGTGGAGCCGGATAACTTTAGGCCATCTTACAGCCCTATTTTTCACCGCTGTTACCCACTGCGTCGAATACAGTGTTAGTTGGGCTCTCGGGTTGTGCCACAATTTGAAGAGTTCATGGCCTGATAAAGACCAAGATGCCAGCTCGGTTACCCTTGTAAAGAAAGTCCTTATCCATATGGACTATTTATTTACACAAGTACCACCGGCTGTACCTGATTTTTCCGTGGTTTCTTGTGTTTATCCGAATATCTTGATCATCCGGCGACGTGAATAGCCCTGTTTGGCAAGAGCTCAGCCAGAGCAAGTGGTGGCGCTATAAATTTAGAGGGATAAGATCCATCGGGGCCCATCCTTACCCCGTATATCCATCGGTCCTTCATTCGGATTTTCTTCTCACTGGATGAACGAATGTAATCAGACGAGTTGAACTCATTCCCGTATTGAACTGGAGGGGACAGACAGTGGCTGGTGGGTATTAGGAAATACAGAAACAACTGATACGACCATAAGGGCTCCAGCTTCACGTCTAGGAAGTGGAGTGGGCCAGCGGCTTACGTTCCTCAGACGACTAGGGTCGCGTTATACTAGATACGACAACTATAGGACGATAGGTCTTCATTTGCACTGTGGTTACTATAAAACGAAAAACGTGAGACGGATCCGTACAAGTTGGAGAGAAAAAAAAATACTACTGGCAAAGCGAGGATATAGCACAGGTGAGAGTTAAAAACGGAGGGACCTACGGAAATGAAGGATAATATTAGAAATCAGCGAATGAAGTGTGAATATAATGAATAAAACCAGTCAAGAATGATGCCAATAATTAAATGTGAGTGGAAAAGGTGTAGAGGAAAAGCGTTGTACATCATTGGGGAAGTTGGGAGGAAAATGGAACGAGAGCGTGGGGACATGGGGTGCAGTTTGAAATGGTGAGCAAGGAGGTGAAGAATCGAGCCAATAAGAGAAAGAGAGAGGGAGAGATAGGAGTGGGGAGGGGGGGGGCGTATGGGTGCGAATTGAGATGCGTAGACATGTACGACAGTGGTTACAAACTAAAGATGGTGATAGTGGGGAGAAACAACGTTTTTTATGTGGCTGACACGACAGCCGAAGTCGACGTTCCCGGGGCGGGGCTTGCCGTGGGTACGCTAGCGGTCGACTTCTTAGGCCGTTTAACCGAGTTCATAAACTCCGTCAGCCGCTGAATGTTTTGCTCTTCGGACATACTAGGCGATAGGATCAGGTCGACCACATCGCCAGAATTGAGTGCCCCGCTGCCTGCAGCGGCGGCGGCCGCCGCCATGCCCTCGTGACCTCCTGTCGGTAATGATGTCGGCGGCGGCCGCATACCTAACGTCGGCGACAATATGGCCCCGCTATCGGGAGCATCGGCACGTCCGCCCGTATCGCCCCCTGAGGCGGCATCATTGGAGTCGGCGGGCTCCATGGCGACGACAAGCTGCTGTACCCATTCGTCCACCTTCTCAAGGGGGATGTTGCAACATAGGGCAATGACCTTCTTGATCTGTGCCTCGCGATGGGCGGCCTGGGTCTGTACCTCCTCGATCTGCTGGCGGAGGAGCTGGTTAACCATTTGGTAGGCCTCGGTTTGGGACCGCAGGCGGACGAGCTGGGTGGTCGTAGCCGCTGCCGATTGCATACTTGCCCCAGTGGGTCCGTCGGTTCCGACCTTCCGCAGTGACGACGCACCCGGCGTACCGGCGGTTACAGTGGTCCCCGATGACGGGGTGGAGTGGCCGAGCAACGAAAAACTGTCAAAGTCGGAGGGCATGAAGGGAGGTTCGGAGAAGTTCACATCCATCGGTGTGTTCGTGGTGGCCAGGTTGGCCAAGAACGGTGAGGCGGCGGTGGCGGCTGCGAGTGCCTCGGCGGACGCCGCACTGCCAATGATGGACTCGAGCCGGTCGATCTGTGCCTGCACGTCGGTACGTTCGCCTGCGCGAGCCTGGAGGGTGGTAACCGTGGCCCGCGTTGCCGCGAGCTCGTCGGTGGCGGCTTGGAGTTGCTGTTGCAGCTGGGTAATGGCCGTCTGTTTGTCGTGAAGCTCAGCCTGGAAATCGTCCTCGAGGTCATCCACTACCTGCTGGACTAGGGTGGCGATACGCTGGCTGCGCGGAGCCGCTGCAGCACCACCAGCAGGCAAGGTCGACGATCCCTGCTGGGTCGAAGAGGACGAAGTAGTGGCCAGCCGCCGAGTGAGGCGGGCCAGGGCCGACGGGCCGCTCGTAGCCTCTGACGGCCTGCCGGCCGCCTGAAGCACCTCGGTGACCGCCGGGAAATCCATCGGGCGGAGGCCGGCGTGGTTGGGTATATCAAGGGAAGCACCCACGCTGACCAGCAGCGCAATCAAGGTTGTGTCACCCAGCCGGGCGGCCAGGTTGAGGGCGGTGTCTCCATTAGCGTCGGGTAGATTAATGAAATTGACAAAGTCCGGTGATTCGGTGCCCACTGGCTCCGGGGCGGACAACGAAGACAGGGACGAGGCGTTTGTGGTTAGCCCAGTTGTATCGGCCGCAGTGGCCATCGAAACCTGCTCTGGGGGCGGCGTGACCGCATCGGAAGTCACCCCAGTTTCTGCTGATGTGGCCCGGGACGTCGCCGTGGCACCCTGGGAAATCCACTCGAGCAGACATTCCAAATAGTAATGGGCAGCGTCAGCCTTGCGGCGGTCGCCGGCCAGCTGAACAATATGGTGCACAACGGAGCGTGACCGGTTGTCAACCAGGGGAATGGCGTCATGGAGGATGACCAGAAGGTCAGGGAAGCTGCGGCGGTCGTAGTGTTCAGTGGCCAGGAGGGCGCGGATCAGCGGGGTCTGACCGGAGTGGTTGCGTTTCAGGCAGTCAGCTCCGCGCTCAATAAGCCACTCCAATAAACTGTTGCGAGCCAGCGCTGCCGCCCAGTGGAGCGGGGTGTGGCCTTGGTCATCAATGACCAGATCAAAGTCCAGGTCACTCGGTCCGCCGGGTGGGAGAGCCGCCGGCAGGTCTTCGAGATCGTCGTTAAGAAACAGTGCCATCAGGAGCGCACGCTGCCGTTCCACACCTGTGAGGGTAGGGCTAGCGAGCTTGAGATTGGTGGGGTTGGTAGGGCCGGTGATGGCGGCGGTGGCCGCCGTGGTGGCGGCGACCTCGGCAAAGGGGGTAGCGTCGCTACCAGGGCCCCCGTAGGGCAGAGTCGGATCCGGACTGGCGGGGCCAGCGTTCCCGAGCGGACCAGGGGTGGAGAGGGCCATGGGTGGCACGAACCCATTACTGACCAGTGGCACGCCAAAAACCGGCGAGGAGTTAATGGATGGGTTATAGGACGCATTATTGTAAAAGGTATCCATGGGGGACGGGGTGGGGGACGACTGGGCAATGGGGTGGCCTGTTGGGTGGATGCCGTGTGGATGGAGGCCGTTGGGATGCTGGATGAGCTGTGGGTGGTGTAGGTGGCCGACCAGGCCGCCGGCGCCAATGGGGTGGTGTAGGGGGAACGGCATGCCGTTAGTTGGGTAGACGTTGTCGTCGGTGGCGTTGCGGTGCCGCTTGACGATGGGGCTACTAGCTGGCATCGGACCACCGCCCGTAGACGGCTTGCGCTTGATACTTGTGGAGTTGGTGAACCGGGTCGGGATGGACGACCGCGGGTCGTAGTCGATCGAATCCTGCCGCGTCTTCTTGACGCGAGTGGCCACAGCCCGCTTCTGCCGCAGAGCCGATGCCTTCTCCTTCGTTGGGGTCTCGTCCAGGGTGGTGCCGTTGTTCGTGGGGTTGTGGTCAATGATGGGGCGCAGGATCTCGTAGACATTAAAACGCCGGGCGAGCTCAACGCCGACCTCGAAAGGCACCCTAGACATGTGGACCGGTGCGAAACAGGAGGGCATTAGTAGTTAGTTTCCAGCGGTGGATGATGGGTGCTAGAGGAAACAATGGCAAGCGTATGGCAGGACATCCAACTTCTAGAAGGTCGGGTGGCGTGGAATCCGCAGGCAGCGTGTAATTGGGAGGAGAGGGTGCGCTGATCGGGTCGCACGCCCTCGAAATAGACTTACCAAGTGCCCTGGTACTTGCCGTAGCCGCCCTGGATTTTCTCGCAGAGGTGCATGGGCAACTCAGACTCGATTATCCGAAGCCGTTTGGGTTTCGGCACAGCGGCGACCTTGAGAATTTGGGTGGCATTGAGAAACCGGTCCGACTTGCGCCGCATGACGGCGACCGCGTTGATGGAGCATTCATACACCGACACGCCAGAGTATACGGCGAGGACCACAGTGGCCGCCATGGTGTGCGAAGTAGGAGGGGGAATAGGTATGTTACAAGGGAGTAGCTGAGTGAGGGAAAAGACCTGGGACGAAGGACCGCCAAGGGAAGACGGGGCGGAGTGTCGGAGATCTGGTGATGGGATGTCTAGCTAGCAAGGAAGCAACGGCTCGTGAATGTAGTGGATGCTGCCAGCTATCGTTGGATAGAGCCTGACCAATGGCTTCAATGGGATAGAATGGGGCTGGGTAGCGACGGGGCAGTTGCGGAGTTGTGAGTTGATCCAACGAAGGGTGGACGGCTGGGTACAGCGCGTGCCTAAACGCAAAATGCAACGGGAGTGATAGACTGGAGATGAGGATGGGTCGTGCTCGACAGGTTGGATAATGCCGGCCAAGGGTTTTCAAATGGACATGTCGGATACTAAAGTAATAAAGAGACAAAGGAGGTGGATAAGAAGACACAGGGGCGAGCCGGCAGCGACGGTGTGGGTAGGTGTGTTCAGGGCAGTGGTGGGGCGGGGCACGCAGTGCAAGGGGCAGCGGCGGCCGCGGGGAAGGGCGAGACTTCAGCTTTGGCCAGTCGTCAGGGCGAGGTGAGAGATGGGGCAGGTCAGCGGTAAGCAATATAAAAGGCGTATCGGAGTCTGCCAGGGTAGGCAGCGGGCCGTGGCACAAGCGGCATCGGGTCCGGAACAGGGCCACAGGGAAAGGGAGTCGGAAAAAAGTAAACAACCGATAAGGCCGTGAGCCATTGAAAACGGGCAGGTCGGCCGGCGGATACCGGAGCAAAACAAAAGTTTGGGGCGGAATGGCGGATCGATTCAGAGGCGGCGGGGTGGGCCTGGCGCTCCAGTACGCCTCAGTCCAGGGCAGGGGCTTAGCAACAGGATGGCCCGGGTGGAAGGCCCCGCGGCTGGCCGGAATCCCTTACCTCACCACCCCACTATTTAGTTGTTTTGATTTGGGAAGGGAGGGGAAGTTGCGAGGGGCGCTGGCTACGTGCGACGGAGGGTGTGGGCCCAGACGGCCGGGGACTGTCGGATGTTCCGCCCCCTCCCTTCCAAGCACTTAACACGACTGTGAGCCACACTCATTCCCTCGCTCTCCCGCCTGCGCTGCCTCCTTCCGTCTGCTTGAGGCACCCGAAGCCTACCCACCTTCTCGCCCCGGCTGTAGGGGTCACGTGACTACCATTCAGAAATGTGTTGATGAGGGTTCCTTTATCTCTGAATACGTGGCAGGGAAAGCCGAATATAAAATATGGTTTAAAACAAGATGAGTCTCCGCCCGGATGAAAATGGGTACGATAATGGATCCGTTTACGGCGGGAAAGGAGGTTATGAAGTGGTCGTGGGCGGCTGCCCCCTCTACATCCATGCAGGTGGGCTGTTGATCCTCCCTGGATCACTGGGTCGTCGTTGGCCTGATGGCCATCGTGGGGGCGGCAATGGTGGGGCTCACCCCACCACTACTACAAACACATCGTTTGACCGGCGCCTTAAGGCTTGGAGAGTTGGGGGACCTACGGCTTGCGGTTTGGCCCGTCAATCCTCCACCGTGGCAAGGTCGAGCTGGGTCTGCCCTTCGGCCATGCGATAATGTCATGCGAAAGGGGGGCGATGCTGGGTAAAGGGGAAGACGACAGCCTGCCATGGCCCGTTCCAGGGGCCCCACCAAACGGCAGACAGTCGGCCAACAGGGTTATTTTCCGGGCACCGATACCGCAGCGCAAAAGAAAGGTTGGCCACTTGGTACAGCCAATCGCAGATACGTAAAAACCTTTCGGTCGTAGTGTGTTCAGGTGAAGTGAATTTTTATTTATAGTGAATCAAAGGCAGGCAACCTGTTGGTCATAATTTGCCATCCACAGGGAAACATAATAAAGGATCAAAGATCAAAAACCCTCAAGAGCTACAAAATAAGGACGTAGTGTGTTCAAGGCAGCCACGCTCCGGCAAGGGCTATGCGCACGGTCGCGGGTCAATAGGGAACCTAATCGGTCACTCCCCCTGGTAGTACAGACCAATGAAGCCCGGTTCTGGTCACACTTTCAGCTGGGCTAAACCACTGCCGTTGGCTGATTCCTATGGGCCGGCACAATGCCGTTTATGGTGAAACTGTCTCCCACTGCACATGTGCTAGATGCGGATATGATTCGCGTTTAGATATATTCCATTGGGACACAGGGGTGTCTACGCCACCCGTATGATTGCCCGTAGCAATCCCCAGGGAGGGGGCTTCCGACGACCTTGAGCTGCCAACCACCCTGACATTCATGGGCAAGCATTTATCCTTTCCGGACCGCCTCAGTGCCCCATCCGAATACTCATCTGCGTTTGAGCCAACTGATGGGCGTCGCCTAGAGCACACCCGACTATGTGACTATAGTGCAACCTCACGATTAGGCCGCTTCCGCATGCCTCCCACGATCCTGTACCGGCGGACCCACCCCCTGAACCCCAGACGGGTAATTAACTTGGCTGGTGGAAAACAGCGACGCAGGGAACCGCACCTGAAAGTAGCCGGTAAGTTGACAACACACTTGAGAGAGTCCCCGGCGTAGATATCCGCAAGGGATATATACACAATGTCACTTAAACTGCGTCAAACTTACATGAATAATGGGCCATCATTGGGTAAGTCGAAGTCAAGTCCCCCACTACATCAAATGGTTGTCCGCCACCGACTCCAAAGCATTTAAAGGCTGACCGGCCCGCCGTATCATTTATGATGTATGTGACTAGTAAATACCCCTCCTCTCAATATTCCATTAACTCCCAGCCTACTTGTCCTTTATTCCTTACAAGGTCCTCTTTGGGCCGCACCTCCCCTTCCATTACAGTTTCACCATTCTATTCACTGGCTAGGCAGCCACAAAGCGTGGGTAGCTCGAATGACAGATATCTGTGCAGAGATCCCCCACCAACGCCCGGCCGCAGCTCCCTGCCTATAAACCCTTCTGGTTGCTAAAGCCTTTCAGCCACCCTGAACTCCTCTCACTATTTAGCACAGTCACGTATCAGGTGTGCCGTTTGACTATTAACTCGACACCCGCAGAATCGTCCACCAACAACCTTGGCCAGTTACCACCATCCTTTTACTCTTCACATTTCGCCAGCCATTAAGCCATTCTTCATCCTCCATGGCCGCCTCACTGCCCGAGTTCCCGACGTCGGTCAAGAACTTCCAGCGTTACCTGCAAATCAAGACGGTGCAG
>JANBPT010000806.1:0-22255 GCA_027575765.1 Tieghemiomyces parasiticus
GTCCGACCCCTTCCCCACCACCACCACCGACCGTGTGCTTCCTTCTTTTTCAAGTGCCTGGAATCCCGTCAAGCCCCACTACGCCCCTCCATTTTTTTTTCTATGTTCCATCTACCTTCCCACTTTGCTACTTCATTGCCTGTTTCCCACCCTTGCGCCTAAACGTGACGTCATTTGCCCTTGTCCCTAGTTACGTCAGCTGCTGCTGCAATACCTTCCGACCTTCGAGCCCTGCCATCTCCGCTCAAGCGTGCAGCATCAACTTCGGACGGTCTCGCATGTAGACGTGTCATCCACGCTCCCAACCTAAGCCCTTCCATTCCGCGATTGCCACCGGTAGCGCGGTGTCTTGAAACCCTACGCGCCCGCTACTTGAATCCGATCCTCTAATTACCCCGCAAGCATGACCCCCGGCGGTGCCCCGAACGGGCTACCCCTCCCTAATGGCCTTCCGGCCTCGGCCCTGACCCAGCCGGCTCCGCCGCCCGCCAAGCCTCCCGCTGCTCCGCTCTCGCGCTCAACCATCCTCCGCGAGCAGATCTGGGTCAAGGCAGGCAACCTGCATGAGCTGTTCGAGGAGCCTGACCAGGCCCTCAAGAGCTACGAGAACGCCCTTCGTCACAATCCTAACTCCGTGCCGGCCCTGACCCAGATTGCCGCCCTCTACCGTGCCCGTGACGACTTTGCCAAAGCCGTCGACTACTTTCAGCGCATCATCAGCATTGAGCCAAACAATGGCGAGGTGTGGGGCGCTGTGGGTCACTGCTTCCTCATGACGGACAGCCTATCGCGCGCCTACACTGCTTACCAGCAGGCCCTGTACCACATGCCCAACCCCAAGGAGCCCAAGCTGTGGTACGGGATTGGTATCCTCTACGACCGCTTCGGCTCCTTTGACCACGCCGAAGAGGCCTTCTCTGCCGTGATGAAGATCGACCCCAAGTTCGAGAAGGCCAACGAAATATATTTCCGCCTAGGCATCATCTACAAGAGCCAGGGGCGCTATGCTGGCAGCCTGGGCTACTTCCGCTACATCCTCGACAACCCGCCAAAGCCCCTGACTGCCACCGACATTTGGTTCCAGATCGGCCACGTCCACGAGCTGGCCAAGGAGTTCCCGCAGGCCAAGGAGGCCTACGAACGCGTGCTGACCGACAATCCCGAGCATTCCAAGGTACTGCAGCAGCTGGGCTGGCTATATGCCCAGCCTGGAACGGGCTTCACTAACCCCGAGACCGCCCTGTCCCTGCTCACCCGCTGCATCTCGGCTGACGAGACAGATGCCCAGTCATGGTATCTACTAGGCCGCTGCTATATGAGCACGGGCCAGCACGCTGAAGCGTACGACTGCTACCAACAGGCCGTGTACCGTGACAGCAGCAACGCCCACTTTTGGTGCTCAATCGGTGTGCTCTACTTCCAGATCTCGCAGTACCGTGACGCCTTGGATGCCTATAGCCGTGCCCTGCGCTACAACGCCCAGCTCAGTGAAGTATGGCACAATCTGGGCACCCTCTATGAAACGTGCAACAATCAGGTGGATGACGCCATCAATGCCTACGTGCGCGCCCTGGACGTGGATCCCAATAACGAGGTGGTGAAGCAGCGCCTGTCCCTGCTCCAGCACGCCCAGTCCACCGGTACCTCGACCAACATTGGCACTGTGCCCACCCCGCAAGACCCCGCCGTGGTACACAGCCAGCCTGCCACGGCCGGTCCGGGCGGCTACCTGCCACCGGGTAACCCCCCGCAGCTCGACGGACCTCCACCAGGTCCGCCCCACACCCTAGCCCCCAATGGTATGCCGTCCGGTGGTGGGCCCCCGCGTCTGGCTGCCCCTGGTTCGGTGGGCGGACCCCCCACGGGCCGTCCCGTCGTTGCAGCCGCCGGTCCCCCGCCCGGACACCCTGGTGCGGCGCCGCCACACCCGCATCATCCATCCCACCACCCTGCCGGACCCCAGGCCAGCGGTCCCCCGCCAGGTTATTACCCTGGAGGCGGGGACCCCCACGGCAGCCGAGAGCACCACCCACAGGCCCCCCCGCCTCCAGGTGCCCGCGGCCCGGCCCACGCTCACCCGCCCCCCTCGCCTTACGGCCCTCCGCCTGCCGGGGCTGGTGGCTACCCCGGCGCCCCGCATCCGCGTGGCAACCCCCCACCTGGAAACGGGCCCCCACCGGGTTACGGCGTCCCGCCCTCACAGCCCGGCTACCACCCGCACGGTCATCATCCTGGGGCCGCCGGATTGCGGCCGATGCAGTCCCCGACAACTGAGGGCTTCCCCGGTCACCCGCACGACCGCCGGGGTCCTCCGCCCGGTTCGACCCTGCCCCCGTCCTCTCGGGGTGGTCCAGGCGCCATCAATTCCCCTCGCGCTAACGCCCCACCTGGACAGCCAGGGTACCACCCCGGTGGCCCCGAGGCCCACTACGCCCCCGGCGGACAGCACCCCCCGGCCTACGGCGATCGACGCGGTCCCGCCGGTTACCCACCCGGGGCTGAGCCTGGACGCGTGCACCACCCTGGTAACAACCAGCTTCCGCATCACCCCCACCACGGCTATCCCGAAGAACATCCCGAGATAGCACATCGTATGGTAAAGCCCCGCTAATATCACTCTATTTTTTATTTACCAGACTGACTCGGGACGTAGTCAGCGGAGCAGCCCGACTTTGGGCCGTTCTTTCTCTTCGCACCACCCAGCCCTTGCCTTACTAACCACACCCGTTTGTTTACTGCGATGTTTTTCACTTTCATTACCCACCCTTCGTCCCCGGCAGGCCGGGAGACCTCCCCATCATCAGCCGCCGCCGCACTCCTCCTCTTTACCCAGAAGGGAGGGTGACCCCGGCGATAACCAGTACTATCAAGGGCATGACGACCGTCAACAGCGGGCGTACTACGTAGGTGGGCCCTCGCATTATTCGCAGCCGCCCCCGCAGGCACCGACTGCCGCCGTCGGCAACGGTGGAGGCGGGCCGCCTGGCCACCCATCTCAACAGCAGCACCCATACGGCGGTGGCGGCCACCCGTCTCAGCGGGGAGGCCCCCCGCCAGGCAGCAGTGCGCTGGCGGCCGAGGACAAGAGCGGGGCAGCCGAACTACTCATCAGCATGGGCCACGAGCAGAAGCATCTACACCGTTCGCCGGTTAATGCTGGCGTCAAGCGGCCGCCGGCCGACGACCACCACCACCAGGGCGGCCCGCCGCCGCCGCGGAATGGGTCGGGCGCTAATGGTGGAGGTGCATATGGCGGTAGCGGTGGTGGAGACTACCCACACCACGATGCCAAGCGGATGGCCTACGCGGGGTCCATCGACCACAGCCGCATGGGCGCAAATCAATCACCTCATGCTGGTCAGCCAGGTCGGTCACCCCGTATGGAGCACCCGACCCATTACCGGGAAAAGAATTAATAGGTGCGACTTTACGAATGGATTAGTTGCTTTTTTTTCTGATCTACTATTCAACCAGAAGTGTGCGTTGCATTTTGTTTTCTTGTGTTCACTTGGTGCCGTTCTTTTTCTTTTTACGAGCCTTGCCGAGTTGCTTCGTCGCCCATACCTTCCCTCGTACATAACCTCTTATGCCTTGTAGTTGTCTTTCCTTAACAACGTAATTTAGCCTGATCCCTCCCAGGTAATGCGCTAAGGCGTCCAGCTTCGTCTCTCAGTGAAGTATTTCCAATTGCTATGGGAGGTGCGCATTTCATGGTGTTCAGTTTGGCACCTCCGGCCAGAGCGCCTGGCCGGTTGTCGCCTGCGGCTATACGTCAACGTCAGTTTTAACCCAAAAAGATACAGTTCAAGTGCCTACCACATGCTAGTAATTCCTATTGCGTATTACCGGCCCCAGCCTATAAATACTAACTTTAGAAGGCCTAAGGTTCCCTGGCCATACAATTATTACTGGTGTCGGGCCTGGAGATCACGAAACAAGGCGATACATTCGGCGATCGTCAACGTACCCATCTGTTTACCGTCCCGCGCACGCACGCTCACGGTTCTGTTGGTAGCCTCCTTCTCACCGACCACGAGGATGAAATTATATTGCGCGAGCTGAGCCTCCCGCACCATCCGGTTCAGCGAACGCTGGGTGTCGGCCTCAACGTCGATGTAGAAGTGCTCGGCGAGTCGGGCCGGGTCAAAATGTGCGCCGGTGGCGTGGTTGTCAGTGGCCCTTGAAGAAACTTCTTGCGAGGGGCCATTTTCCGAAGCCGATGATGGTGGCGACTGGTAGGTGGCCGGGTGGGCGAGCCAGCGTTGTACCTGCTGGGCATAAGGTAAAAACTTGTCACCCCCACCGACGGGGATAACCTTGGCCTGCCGTGGGCTAAGCCAGAAAGGCCATTTGCCGGCGTAGTGTTCAATGAGGATGGCCAACATGCGTTCGAGGGAGCCTAGAATGGCACGATGGATGATGACTGGGGTGTGCTTGGTGACCGTGGCCGACGGGGTCGTCGATTCTGACGCGGTAGTAGTGGTAGTAGTAGTAGCCATGTCGGCTAACGGCGCCTCTCCGTTGTAAGATAACCCAAACCGCCTTGGGAGCTGGAAATCTAGCTGGATGGTAGCCGTCTGATGAGCGCGTCCGAGCGCATCCCGTACCATGACATCAATTTTGGGACCATAAAAAGCCCCGTCCCCGGGCTTCAACGTCCAGGGTCGTCCGGTTCGTTCCAGCGCCTCCTCCAAAGCCCGCTCGGCCTGATCCCATTCGGCCAACTCCCCGATATATTTATCGGTAGGCCGTGTCGACAGTGTGAGCTGGTAGTCCGGGAACGCCAGCAACTCGTAGATGCGGTCGAGGAATGTCAGGGCGTGGGCCATCTCTTCAGCGATCTGGTCCGGCCGGCAAAAGATGTGGCCGTCGTCCTGGTGAAATTTACGCACCCGGGTGAGTCCCGAGAGAGACCCGTTGTTTTCGTTGCGGTGGAGCGGACTGAAATCCGCCAGGCGGAGCGGGAGTTCGCGATAGGACCGGGGGCGTTCGTTGAAGAGGAGACAATGCCCAGGGCAGTTCATGGGCTTGAGGCCGAGAATCTCGTCCGGGCCACCACCGGGTATGGCGTTGAGAGCCTCGGCCGTGACGTCACCGCAGCAGCTCGATTGATATGTGGCGGATAGCAGGCCAGGACCGCCCGTACTGCCATTATCCTCGGTTGCCTGGCCTCCTCTCTCCCAGTTGGCCGCGTGGCGCGTCAGCGAGTCCAGATGAACACGGTCCGTCACGATAAACATATCGTCGGCATAGTTCTGCCAGTGCCCTGACGTCTCCCACAGGGTCTTCTTGTAAATCAGCGGCGTCATGACCTCATCGAACCCATAGAAGCGGTACCCGGCTCGTAGCGTATCGAAGATCCGCTGGGCAATGCGCGTGCCGTGCGGCAGGAGGAACACCGAGCCAGGGCTAACGTCCGAATGGAACGTGAAGAGGGCTTGGGCTTGGCCGATCACCCGGTGATCGTGCTCGGCGGCAATGGACGTGCGGTCAGCGGCGGAGGTCGAGCCACGGTGAGGTCTGGCTTTGGGGCTCGCTGGTTTGGTTTCCGCTGGGGACTTGGTGACTAGTGTGCGTGTGCCTTCGTGGCAGGTTGGTACAGCCCGCCAGGCAAGTAGCCGCACGTGGGGCCCGGCAGTACGTGGGACGCGGGCGGACCGTAACGCCAGGCGGAGCATCTTGAGTAGGAATGAGAGAAGGTGGAATGAACGGGTGGAATTGTATGCAAAGTGCAGGCGACGGGGGGCACCGATCTTAACTGTTTAGCCGTGGGACGCCTGGTTAAGGCTGCAACGCTGGGCGGAATCAACCACCCAGGACGCTGAAAGCCCCTGGGTTCCTTTCATTAAAATTGGCAGTCTGGTCATAAAGGCGCCGAGTGAGGTACAATTAGCCCCGCAGCCCACCACTTCCAACATCGGCTAGTGGGGCTAAAAGCTTGCTTATTGCCTTCCAGTGGCTGCTGGCGTAGCATGAGTGTGGGGGAGGCTCTTGACGACTTAGAGAGATAGTTCACTACCGCAGCTTCGGCTCTAAGGCACTCGCCTAGAGGTGCCTTCCGAAGCCATCATGACCTACACTAAGCCACAACAAACAGTTTAATTTTAAAGGGAGGGGTATTCTACCGTAGCCTGGCGAGTTGAAAAATACCGTGTAAGGTTTGAAAACAAGAGTTCTTAAGCAATACTTGATATCCTCAACCATGGATGGCCTACCCAATCTAATGGCAAGTCGGGAGAAGTGGGCCGACAGGTCTTCATCAAGCCCCCATCCTGGGCGTGCCAAATATAATGATAGTTCCCGCAGTTCTAACGGTAAATGCCGGTCGGCAAGGAGCATAGCAACCAACCGGTGGTGGCCGGACGTAAACAATGTAAGTGTCAGTGGCTTACTTGGAGACAGGTAAATGGGTTGCTTGAGTAGTCCTTTCAAGCCCCCAACGCGTGTGCTATGACGAACCTGAGAGAGCGAAGGAGGGGATGTCCCAGCTCTCCATCCGGCCCACGTCGGGGGGGGGGGGGGTACCAGATTGTAAGGTTTAGCACACGAGAACCCAAAATTAGGATCCTGGTGCGAGAAAAGGATGGGAGGGAATATCGCTAGCCCGATAGAGTCGGCGCCGACTATCCCAGATCTGGCTTAAATAATTAGATACTCAGGAAGGCCTGTAATCCGAAAAGTTCGGACCGAGAGGCTGGCCCATTTTTTGACCCCATTCCATGTCATTTAACCCATACCAAGGCTCCATTGCTCTGCTCTAGCTAATTCCGCCTTCATTGCCTCCCTCACCCACATCCCGATGAGCCTGAGTTGCAGCGTCGTACAATTCCCTTAGCGTTCCCAAGCTCTGACGTCCTTTACCAGTATAACCATTCAGGATTCCCAACACGATGTGATATTTAACGTCCAGTTTTTCTGATCCATTTGGTGTCCCCAGACAAGTAATCATTGCCATTTCTAATTATTTATCGTCTTTCATCTCTTCTTTTTTTTCTGTCCCATCATTAACTATCCAAACTTTTTATAATACCAACTTAAAGTGAATACCCTCACGAACCCGGATGCCACATTTCCAACCTATTAGCGATTTTAACCTGCGCGGTTATTAGTCACTCCCGCCCAAAATCCCACTCGGATAATTCCTGTGAGTTGCGTATACATTGTGAACTAGTCCAACCCCTTCTGGGTGTGATCTACTCAAAGCAAGCGATTCTTATCTCGTTGATTTCTCCCCGGGCATTTTTTGCGCTCTGCCTACTCACTGGCGACCTCTTAACTTGTTTGCATGATGACTCTATAATAATACATAGGCAGACGTGCTCATCTCCTCAGAAAGAACCGAACGTGACCGAGGGGGTGGCATGGCTAGGCGTCACCTCCCCCTTCCGGCTAGTATAAACGGCAGGCCTAGTGTGCCCGGCAGCCAGGAATCACGCCATTTACTTTCCCACAGGTTCGTCTTTCGAGCCTACACACTACGCCATAATGTACCGGGGTTACTATGACATCCAATAAGTTTATTCCTACTAATTCTACAAGAGTCGAGGATGGGAACAGTTTAAAAGCACATGACGAAAAAACCAAACAAGGAAAGTGTCGACGGAATGACTTATCCGGCTCGTACATAAAAAACGTGGCAAGGCCTAAGCATTCATGTAGGTGGACACATCAATCTGCTCGGGCATCTCAGGGATAGACACTTCAAAACGATCCTGAATGTTCTTCAGATGCTCCTTATCCTCGGCACTTGACACGAACGAAATGGCAAGACCCTTGGTACCGAAACGGCCAGCACGGCCGACGCGGTGCAAGTACTGGTCGGGACTATCGGGAATGTCGTAGTTGATGACGATGTTGACGCGCTCCACGTCAATACCGCGGCCGAAGATGTCGGTGGCCACAACGATACGGTGGGTAAAGTCCTTAAAGGCCTGGTAGAGTCTGATACGCTCGGACTGCTCGAGTCCACTATGGATAGCGATACTGGGGAAGTTGGCGCTCACCAGCAGCGCGCTGAGAGCCTTAGCACGGGCGACGGACTTAACAAAGATGCACACCTGATTGAACTCGAGGGTATCAAGGAGGTCGCTGAGCTTACGGTTCTTCTTATCGGCGGGAAGTTCAACGAAGAACTGCTGCAGACCGTGAAGAGTAAGTTTGGTCTCATCGTCAACAAAGATCTCATGCGGGTTTTGCATAAATTTGCGGCAAATCTCGCGGGTCTCCTTCTTCATGGTGGCAGTGAACATCATGACCTGCTTGTGGTGTGGAGTGGCCTTGAAGATCTCCTGGATGGAGCGGCGCATGTCTACAGAACGAATGGAGAAAGAAATAAACGATTGGGTTAGAACATAGTCCGTGGGGGCGGCGTTACGGGAAACTGGTGGTCGTACGGCCACAAAATCTCAGAAAGTAGAACTAGTTGTCGTCATGGCCGCGGGAATCGGACAGACCCCGCAGACACAATCAGAGAGCTGGGTTAAGAGCAAGTTTGCTATCATCACGTAATAGGCACCAGTGACAAAACTGCAGAGTAGAAAGGGCACTTACCGATCGTGTCGATGAGACGGTCGCACTCATCAAGGACAAAGTGCTTGACGTGGCTGGCGTCCAGAATCTTATCGCGAATCAGACCCATGACGCGACCGGGAGTACCGACAATGATGTGAGGCGAAGTGGCCTTGTTCTTCAGTAGGGCCTCGTCCTCCTTGACGGGGGTTCCGCCGTACAGCACGGAGGTGCGGACCTCGGGCATATACTTGCTGAAGCGGGCGTACTCGTTCTTGATCTGGTAGGCCAACTCGCGGGTATGGCAAAGAACCAAAACGGCCACCTCACCATCGACCGGCTCGATCTGCTGGAGAGTGGCCAGGACGAACACGGCGGTCTTTCCCATCCCGGACTTCGCCTGTGAGATGATGTCCATGCCTAGGATGGCCTGCGGGATGCACTCCTGCTGCACCTCCGAGGGGTGCTCGAAACCACAGTCAACGATGGCGCGGAGAAGTTCAGGCTTGAGCAGGAAATCACGGAAACCAGTCGAGTGCATCGACACATAACTACCCTTCTTATCGCCACTGTCAGCCTCCGCGGGCTTCTCCTCCTTGGCCACCTCGGTGGTGACCGGGGCGAGGGTTTCCTCCTCCTCGTCGTAGTCAATGAGATCCTCGTTGTGATCGGCCATAGTGATGTTGGGTAGCGAAACGTGGAACTGCGGGTCGGTAAGCGGTCGTGAGCGAGTCCGGGTTGCAGGGGAAATGGTGGAGAGGGTTAGATTGGGGCACCATGACGATCGGACTGAACTGTATGCAGGAACTTGCACGATGGAGGGAGCACTAGACGACCACCCAAGGCACCGAGATGAGGAGGGATTCCAAGAGACAATCCGTAATGCCAATGTCAACGTCGGTATCTGTCCACGCCTAGCGATGATAACTAGGAGGAAGATACACACCCAACTCCGAAGCGAAACCGCCGCGTGGAGGTTCGAACTACGTAACCGCAGGACCTTAGACATGCGCTCACTAGACATGGACTGCCTTGCGGGTGGCGAGGTCGACTAAGACCGCAATCGACAGCATCCTAGAGAAGGAGGGCCATGTCGGGCGGGGAGTGAGTTTCTGACCGCAGGTAAAGGGGTACCTGGGGTGAGCGCGTCAGCCTGGCTTCGGCTACCTTGATCACGAATTCCGGTACGCGTGCAAGGTAGAACTGAGCGCGTCACGCATTGATTTGGCGATTGCCGCTAGCGTCAAAAGAGACGAAAAACGTTACAACCCGGGCGTGGAGGAGCCAGATCGGCGTTTCGCTCATCTCGATGGCCTTGGTGCGGCCGACGTGCGATGCTAGGTTGTCGACATGATGTGCAGGTGAGAGGCCAAGGTATAACGGCTGAAGAGGGATCTTTACCTGAAGAGATGAAGACCGTGGAGAGTCGTGAAGAACGAAATAGGTGGATCCGGGTACGGGATCGGACGAAATGCAGAACGTTAAAGTGTACAAGAGAGTAGGGGCTGAAGGGTGGCAGCGGAAAATGTATACAGGGAGGACAGCTGGCGGGAGGAAATGGTACAGAATGCAAAAAAAAGCGCGAGACACGTTCGGGAAGGTGGGAGGTCTGGTTGGGAAAATGTAGATGGGAGGTATCGGAGTGTACAGGAGCGGCAGGCGTAGAGGAGCTATGAATTGGTGGTGGTGAAGGTTTAGCAGAGGGGGAATCTGCTACACATGCATATTGAACCCACGACGGCTGGACGAGGCTACCAATAAGTAGTCGCGGCCCAAGCCACCCGTCGGCGTAGCCCTACCCATGTTGGCCTGTATCCCTCCGTCCTGCCCCCGATTTACCAAGAGTAAAGGCCACACTATGAAAACTTTTGCAAACTATCTATCTTTTACCAGCTGGTAGAATTTTTTTTTCCCCGACAGGTGGCCCTACGAAAGCCCCTGCTAAAATAAGGTACTGCACTTGTACCGCTGACTTTTAGTACGAAGACCAGCAAGACGTACCCCTGTATAACCTACCCCTTCATTATCCTCTCCAATCACCACCGCCATCCTTCTGCAAGGTTCCAGCTCTCCGTATGCCGGCCACATTGCCTGTTGCTCTCGCCTTGGCCTATAAAATTTTATCCACTGGCTATCACAATTAATAGGTCATGTGATTTTAATCTGGTGGTACATAGATAGATCATCCTGTCTGCTCGGTGAGATGTAATACCCTGCTGCAGCATAACAAAATCGGTGAAATCGTTAAGGTACACGTGCTGCTTTACTGTAAAAGAGGCCATACGCGGCCAAAACAAGTGGGCTAGCGGGTACCCATCCGGTGTGACTAGTAAAGTCGTGTAAATAGAGTTGGGAATATATGACTGTCAGCAGTGGCGGTACAGGCAAGGAAGTTAAATCCACCTAAAGGCGAGACAAAACCTGCAATTTGGAAGCTGACGACCAAGTTAGTGGTAAGTGTGTTGTCTTTGGCGTGGACGTATTTATTTTTGACGCTCTGGAAGGCCAATTTCTGCTTGACAAGCTTGTTAGCCTTGAGTCGGCTATCAGCCGCGAAGGTCGCGGAGTTGTAGCCGCCGTCGGGAGGGTAGATGCTGACGTTGTAGCCCTTCCCACCGTAGCTCCCTTTGAAGCCTAGGTCATCATTACCATACCCTCCGGCGTTGCCCCCATTGTAACCATCGGCACTGTAACCACCACCATAGCCTTTGCCATGGTACTGCAGGCTACCGTGGCCGCTGTCGCGTCCCTTGCCACTATTCAATTCACCCCCGTCGATAGTGGGTCCTTAGCTGGTGATGAAGGGGAATAGAAAAGCACTGGCGGTGATAGAAAACTTCATGGTGATTTCCGGTAATGAATTGGTGCGTATATACAATGAGATAATCATTGTTACTTAAGATGGTATTAATATACAGCTGCTGGTGAGCTGCTAGGGTTCTGACCTGGTTGTACCTACCTGGGATGTCTATACAGAACTCTCCTGGGCCTAGGCCAGGATGCTTTTACCGTCCCACCTAATACCGTGCCTGTCCTAACTATAAACGTATTGTGATCACAAGGGGATATACCTTTTCGCCACAGAAATCGTTCGGCAACCACATTTCAGACCGCTCCATGACCACAATCACTCCAGTGGGGGGGGGAGAGTTCGCGCCTAACTAATGGTACTTTGGGTATGAGCTATTCACGGTCTGGTTATCTTAACCCTTTCCTGGTGTAGTTGTTTCTTACCCTACTGAGGCCAAGGGCCTGGAACGCGGCCTCCTGCTGAATCAGGCAGTGTATATTGACTATATCCCTATACAAGTAGCTTAATTACTCCTACCATTCTAACGAATGGTCTACCATCCTGGGTAGCTATATTATAGCTGCATATCGACTTTTGTCAGCCAACGGATATACACGCTGCAGCCCCTCCTACTTCACCTACGCCGATTTATCAGCAAATCAGACATGACTTCTCTTGACGCCGCACCCTCCGGGTAGAAAATATTCCCAGATCTTCCATCCGTCATAGCCTAAGGATTTTAGCCGTGGTGCCAACGTTACCGAAATGGGACACCCTATTTAGGCCTAGTTTTGGTAATGACGGGTGAGACCCGTAAGCAACTTCCTTGGTTAGGACCGACAGGGGTGGTATGCCGCATGGCGTAGGTTTTTAATATTAGGACATAGTTGTTGTCACGAATCCATCGTGGGACACTATCAGCACGGATGAAAAGCTGAGGTCAAGGTTTACCAATATCCTTGTATACACAGGTGCCAAACTGCCGTTGTTTTCTCCATCCTGCTTTTACACAGAAGAGCCACGATGCACATCTAATTCCACTTCAAGTCAAAGCGCGAGAAAACGGAACAGTACTCTGTGCTTAATGGCGCCATATCAATTATCACAACCATCTTAATCTATCTGGTCTGGACCCTTACCTAACCAGTCAACCCGTATGCTAGCTGAAAACCATCCGATTGGGCCAAATTTTATTCGACTACGTTGTCAGATCAAGGCCAAGGCCACCGCTTAGAAATATAATGCCAATTACCGGTGCAAGGTAAAACGGTACGCGAAGGGTAGCCCTATAAATAGGTGTGGTCTGCATGATTGGTATGATCTAGTTGAGGACCGACACTTTGTTCTTGGCGCGGAGGTTCTTGTCCTTAACATTCTGGTATGCCAGCTTCTGCTTGCTAAATTTGTTGGCCTTGATGTTGTTATCGACGGCGAAGATTGTGGGTGAGTAGCCACCGCTACGACGGTAGATGCCACCGCCGTAACCCAGCTTACCATCGAAACCTCTACCGTAACCTAGGCTGCTATCAAACCCACCGCCGTAGCCTAGACCAAGGCCAAGGTCACGGCGGTAGATGTCGCCGCCGCTACCGTAACCGCTGCCATAGTCACCGCTGTCATAGCCGCTATCGTAGTCCATGCCGCCCTTGGTGCCCATGCCGCCGCTACCGTAACCGCTGTCATAGCCGCTACCGTAGCCCATGTCGCCCTTGGTGCCCTTGCCGCTACCATGGTCCATGCCACCCTTGGTGCCCATTCCGCCGCTACCGTAACCGCTGTCATAGCCGCTACCGTAGCCCATATCGCCCTTGGTGCCCATGCCGCTACCATGGCCCATGCCACCCTTGGTGCCCATGCCGCTGCCATGGCTCAGACCATGACCGCCGTCGCGACGGTAGATGTCGTCGCCGCTACCGTAACCGCTGCCATAGTCACCGCTGTCATAGCCGCTATCGTAGTCCATGCCGCCCTTGGTGCCCTTGCCGCTATCGTAGTCCATGCCACCCTTGGTGCCCTTGCCGCCGCTGCCGTAACCGCTGTCATAGCCGCTGCCGTAGCCCATGTCGCCCTTGGTGCCCTTGCCGCTATCGTAGTCCATGCCACCCTTGGTGCCCATGCCGCCGCTACCGTAACCGCTGTCATAGCCGCTGCCGTAGCCCATGTCGCCCTTGGTGTCCTTGCCGCTATCATAGCCCATGTCGTCCTTGGTACTCTTGCCGCTATCATAGCCCATGTCGTCCTTGGTGCCCTTGCTACTATCATAGTCCATCCCGGCCTTGGTGCCCTTGCTGCTACCATGGTCCATGCCGTCCTTGGTGCTCAATCCGCTATCAAGACCGTCGCTGCCAAAATCGGGGTCCTGGGCGACAGCGAGGGCAATCAGACAAGCACTAGCGAGGATCAGGAGCTTCATGATGAGAACCGTCGGGTGAACGATGAAAGGAGGCGAGGGAGAAACGGTGAGAAATGAAAGGAAGAGGAAAAATGTAGACTAGTGTTTAGATACGCGGCTACTGGAGTAGTAGTTGGCAGTGGAAGTAGATAGTAGTGGATGCTTTTCTAGCGTCAGTGGAACGAAGATGCTCTTTTATAAGTAGCTGCCCGCACCCCTACGAGCCCCATATACCATCTTACAGGCCTCTTCCGATCTCCTTGTTAAAATGCTTAATCTGACTACATATATCACTGACACGTCTGACCTGTAATCTACACACTCGAAACCACTACCGTATACATCTTGCAAAAGCTTATCAATCATGGACTACGGCTCAGTGGTGGTATTGGCACAGATCGTCGGCTCCGGTCATTTCATAGGTAGCAGCTGTCAAACTGAATCTGGGTTGGGCAACGTGGCTGAGCCGCTAGAGTTATTGTCCCGGGAGGATTACTGTCGACCGCACCTCTATCGGTCAACTTATTAGGCATGATAGATTTCAATGACCTGGTATGATAAATTGTATTACCCCTTGTTCCTGGCGACTATGCGCAGGTTATGCGCCTAGAATCACCATGCCTACTCAGTATGTGACCCTGAATGCCGCCGCCCCCCCCCACCTCAGATAAACGGCAGTTTGGTGGAACAAAGAATCCCTCTTATTTGTGTTATCTATCGCAGACTTAAATGTGGTACGCCACTGGGTTGTAAGATATTGTGTATGTTAAAGTATATGTAGATGATAGGAATTGTTAGAGTGTGATGGTGTGGAGATAGGAGCTGCTTTCGACCCCTGTGGAGGGCGTATAGAGAACGAGAAAAGAAGGGCACGAAGCCGGATGGTGAATCGTTCTATACCTCTTGCTGTTGTCTCACCTTCTGGGCGACTCTCAGCATCTGAGCGAGGTGTGGTTGACCAGGGGATGAGATCACCCCTCCCGCCTCACCACACAATTGTAATCAGTACCTTCCCAAGGAGAAGTTATTCAGATATATGCCTTTTATCCCGGCCGCAACTAGCCAACTATTAATCATTGTAATAAACTAGAACTCCATGAGGCTTTAATGATTGAGTAATAGCCATACTACCACGCCAAAGGAAGTAGTACATGTACTATAACGTCTGGTAGCGAGGAAGTCTGCATCACTAGTCAGTCATAGATTGATGAATCAATAACTCTCGGGTCCCAGGGTTGGTTGAAAACCACAAGGTAGGTGAAAGTCTTTGGGGGGTCAAGTGACCACAAGTAAAAGCGAATGAAAGCAAAATAAAGAAGAAAACGTCCTGAAGCGAGCGAGCGAAGAAAGCTAATAAATGAAACCTATACTAAAGGTGTAGCCATACGATTGGGGTCAAGTGGGTGGGTTATTTGCCTGGTTGAAAGGCGAGCGAAATAGATAAGAGACTTATCACCATTACCTTAATGAGTAGAGCGAACGCGCTCATGAGAGACTGGACGGGGCGACACGGTTAGGCCGGCGATGGGAATGACAGACTAGATGAGTGATCGGGAAGGTGAAGGGGGGAGGGTGAGGCAGGGCAGATGGTTAGTTCATATAGATGCCACACCGCGGCGACTTCCCGACAGACATTGTTGAAATACGTCGGGAAGAGCAAACGACTACAACAGCTGCCGACGGGATGTTGGACAAGTCACCATCTGAGGTAAAAAGAGGTCCGGGGGGGGAACTAGAAAACACTTGAGTCCTACTGAATTCCCAAAAACCCCACCACTCTCCCTTCCTCGTGATCATGCTTCGGCAACAGCATCCCGTCGGTCGCCGCGGCGGGCATCCCACACTGTTGAAGCGAGGAGGACATGTTTGTTCTACACGAAGAAACATCGGCAGCTGCCTCACTGCTAGTCTGAGCGGAGTTCACGCCGACTACTGGGACCCGGCATCGGTAACCTTATCGGCGTACCGGCGACGGAACTCGGCAGCGGTGGCCGTCAGGTTACGCAGGGAGCTCTCGACCTCGGGCCAACCACGGGTCTTGAGACCGCAGTCGGGGTTGAGCCAGATCAACTGGTACGGCAGGTACTCAAGTAGAGCGGCGAGGCGCTCGTTCATCTCCTGTACGGAGGGTACGCGGGGAGAGTGGATATCGTAGAGACCCGGACCCGACGCGTTATGGTAGCCATAGCGGTCGAAGGCACGAAGCAGCTTAAGGTCGGAGCGGCTGTTTTCGATGGTAATCACGTCGGCGTCCATGCGCTGGATAGCTGGGAAGATATCGTTGAAATCCGAGTAACACATATGCGTATGAATCTGAGTGATATCCTGCACCGAAGAGCTGGACAGAAGGAACGCGTCAACGGCCCATTCCAGGTAGTCGTCCCAGTCGGAGCGACGTAGCGGGAGGCCCTCGCGGATGGCCGGCTCATCAATCTGGATGGTACGGATCCCAGCCTTCTCCAGGTCGTTCACTTCATCGCGGATGGCCAGGGCGAGTTGGCTGGCGGTGACGGATCGGGCCTGGTCGTCACGCACAAAAGACCACTGCAGACAGGTTACCGGGCCCGTCAGCATCCCCTTCATGGGCTTCGGAGTCAGGGACTGAGCATACAGCGACCAATCGACAGTCATGGGGTTGGGACGGTCGACATCACCATAGATAATCGGGGGCTTCACACAGCGAGTGCCGTACGAAGACACCCAGCCGTTGGCGGTGAACACGTACCCGCGGAGCTTCTCACCGAAGTACTCAACCATATCATTACGTTCAAATTCGCCATGCACCAGGACATCCAGGCCAATGTCCTCCTGGAGACGGACGCAACGCTCAGTCTCGCGGCGAAGGAAATCGTCGTAGGCTTCGGCAGTAAGATCCCCACGCTTAAACTTGAGGCGGGCCTGGCGGACCTCCTTAGTCTGTGGGAAGGACCCGATGGTGGTGGTGGGAAAGAGTGGGAGACGCTGGGCGGCCCGCTGCTGCGGGTAGCGGTCGTTGAAAGGGGTGGCACGGCGGCACATGTCCGGGGTGACAACGGCCAGGCGGTCCTGAACCAAGGGATTCACCACCCGGTTCGAAGAGCGACGGGCAGCCTGGGATTGGCGATTGGCCTCCAGGACGGCAGCCACCTGGGGGTCCAGGCCGGCGTTATCTGCGGAGGCACCGGCTACCGCCAGTACACGCAGCTCGTCGAGCTTCTCGGTGGCGAACGCCAACCAGTCTTTGATTTCGGGGTCGAGGGTGGTTTCAAACTCCAGGGAGAAGGGAGAGTGGAGCAGGGAGCACGAGGTAGCTACCCAGGTACGTTCTGGACCACGCTGGGCTACGACCTTCCGCACAACGTCAAGGGCAGAATTGAGGTCAGTCTTCCAGATATTGCGACCGTTGATCACGCCGAGGGACAGGATCCAGTCGGCCGGCACGGCATCCAGGGCAGCCTTGATCTGATCCGGACTGCGGACGAGATCAATGTGGAGGCCGTGGACAGGCAGTCGTTTGATCAAGTCAAGGCAATTATTGACACGCTCGAAATAGGTGGTGAGGATGAGACGAAGAGAGGCAGGGAGATCGACAGCCAGGTAATCATAGGCGGTTCGGTAAGCCTCGGCCATGCCCACGGTAAAGTCCATGCCTAGAAACGGCTCATCAATCTGTACGTTGGTAGCGCCAGCCTCTGCGAGCAGGGCCAGGAGCTTAACATACTCGGGTAGGAGACGGGGGAGGAGAGAGAGGCAGTCAAACTCGGCAGTGCTCGACACAGCCGTGGCGCCGCCAGTCCCGGTGACCTTGCTAAGTAGAAGGAAGCTCACGGGACCCAGCACGACTGGCTTGGCGGCGATCCCGAGGGCCTGGGCCTCACGCAGATGGGCTACGATGGCCGGGTCGTCGCTCAAGGTGAAGGTCTGGTCGGTGGCCACCTCGGGAACGATGAAATGGTAGTTGGTGTCGAACCATTTCTTCATTTCCATGGCCGGGACGTCAACCTTGTCACCGGTGGTGGGATGAGCACCCTGCAAACCACGGCCCATGGCAAAGTACTGGGCAAGACCGCGCGGGATGGTCTGGTAGCGTTGCGGGACGGCGTTGAACAGGTAGGCGGTGTCCAGAACGGTATCATAAAGCGAGAAGTCACCGACGGGGATCTGGTCGATACCGCGATCACGCTGCAGCTGCCAGTGCTTGGCACGCAAGGCCTGGGCGCCGTGCAGGAGGTCGGCCTCGGTCTGCTTACCGGCCCAGAAACCCTCAATGAGTTTCTTGAGCTCACGCTGGGCACCGATGCGGGGGAAGCCAATAATGGATGACTGGAGGGTAGCCATGGTGGATTGGGGTTCGAAGGTGGAAGGGGTTCGTCGGAAGACAAGGGGGGGGTTGGAGCGTAGTACAGGATATACGGTGTGAATTTATGCAGAGGCGGAAGGTGCTTTGGGGACGTGGAATCGAAGAGACGTGGTAGAAAGGAATGGATGGTTAGCTTTTCATGGCGGCTGCATCAGTTTCTTATATGGCGAAGAGCTAAGGCAATCCATGGGCTCCCTTTTAGTGGCCAACTGGGGGGCCATGGCTATGACTCCTTACCGTCTATGCATCATATGGACAGGCCAATAGGCTCTCGCTCAAAACTGCACATAGAGGAAATTAGATTAAGGTCCCACCCGCCATTATCACCTGGCTGCACACACACAGGAGGCACAACTGGGGCTACCGTCGCCTGGATATAATGATGTATCGTTGGCAGTGATGAGCACCTCCCCCAGATACCTCATGCTGACCAATCACAACATTAGGATATGGTGCCATGGACTTGTCAGTGGTCGACCGGATGGGAGTTGGCGATGGGAAGATGGGGATCCCTTGACGGTCGCCCGGTCCCCTGGCCCGTCACTAAGCCAATGACCTTATGAGTCATTCAGCGAGGGGGGAAGGTGAGTAACGCGCGTTCGCAGTGTGGCCAGGGGTAGGGATTGTGTCCAATTGACGACTGGCCTGCTGCAAGGCCATGTCTGCAACTGCTTCATCCGCACTAGAGGAGGACTTCAGGGGGTGACTACTGCCATACTTCCAGTGTCTGACGCCGAGACGCCGGCTGATTAGGAAAGCGTGGCGGCATGCCGGAGGTCGGCCGGTAAGGTTGTACCGATAGCAACCGCGGTTGACGAAATAGTGACACCCCACACTTGTAGCTCCTATGGCCAGCGGGAATGGCCGTCTGGCTGTGGCATAGACGACAGGATGATGAGCATCTGTTGTCATGATGGGTTGCATAGTCGTTTCCCACAAGTGCCAGGCGACCCAAGGAAGTCCCCCTCCCCCGATGCTTGCATACGCTTCCACCAACCTCCCACACCCTCTCGACACCGCAGGGCCATCCGCCACCACCTGCCTATTCCGTTTCAGCCAGGCTGTTTAATTTCTCGCCTAGCCTCCCCGACCTTCCGAGTCCACCGAACCCTAGCCGACCTCCGCTCAAGCCCCCCGTGTTTAACCGATGCAAAAAACAATAATACATGTCCCATCCGAGACCGTGGGGCTAAAAATATCAAGGGGGAGCCGCTGGTAAACGTGCGCCATTGTAGGCAGGTTCACTAGTCCTACGGCTCTTGCGGCTCCACAGCCCGTCGCCAGTGTCTCCGCCAGACGCGGCTCCCAGCTCCTTGAGCTTTCCACCCATGCTGACAGAGCCAACTTGCTAACAACCCCACTGGCCCGCTCGTGCTTCCACGTCTCGATTGCAGCCCGTGTGACTTTCAGCCTGCTGAGTCCGTGCCGCCTTGCCCACTCGCGCCCCTCTGGTTGGCCTGCCTCGCCACCCACCCGACCAGCTGTGGAGAGATTCCAGCCCAGCTTCCCGCTCCACCTCCGTCCTCAAGCGCCTGACCGGATTCCGCTCAACTGAATCCCAGCCTGTCTATCCCGTCCCCTTCGTCAACCTTGCCACCCCACCACCAATAGCACCATGACAATCCAGTCTGTTGATCCCCCGAGCCGCACCGAGGTTGCCACCGGCGTCCCGATCGGCACGCGCAAGTCCGCCCTCGCTTTGATCCAGACTCACCACGTTCGCTACCTGCTACAACGCGCTCACCCAGACCTTCAGTTCCCGCTACTAGCCATGAGCACGCAGGGCGACAAGATTCAAGACGTTGCCCTGTCCAAGATCGGCGAGAAGGCCCTCTTCACCAAGGAACTTGAGGTGGCCCTCGAAGACGGCCGGGTCGACCTGGTTGTTCACTCACTTAAGGACCTGCCTACGACCCTCCCAGCTGGCATGGGGATCTGCGCCATGCTTGAGCGCGAGGATCCACGCGACGCCGTGGTGCTCAACCCGCGCCACGCCAATCTGGGCACCCTGGACCGCCTACCACCGGGTAGTGTCGTGGGTACCAGCAGCGTCCGCCGTATCGCCCAGCTCCGTCGTCAATTCCCACATCTGACTTTTGCTGACGTACGGGGTAACCTCAACACCCGGCTGCGCAAGTTGGACGACCCCCAAGGGACCTACGACGCCCTAATTCTGGCCGTGGCTGGGATGCGGCGGATGGGCTGGGCTGACCGTATCTCACAGATCCTGCCCGAGTCCACCATCCTACATGCCGTCGGCCAAGGCGCCTTAGCCGTGGAGTGTCGCCTCGAAGACACTCGGATTTTCCAACTGGTTAAACCCCTCGTCCATCAGGATACTCAGCTGCGGTGTACTGCCGAGCGTGCCGTCATGCGCGAACTGGAGGGTGGGTGTAGCGTACCCCTGGGCGTGTACACAGAGATTAGCGGCTCGGCGCCAGGCGCTCGTAGTCTGCGGCTCCGCGCCTGCGTCGTCTCGCTCGACGGCCAGGAGTACATTGAGACCGAACATACCATCGCGCTCGAAGGCACCGACGACTTGGAGGCTGCCGAGCGGTTGGGTCGGCTGGTGGCTGATAAAATGCGGCGTCGCGGCGCCTCAGAACTGCTCGCTAGCATTCGCAGCCCTTGAACCCACCATGATTTTCCCTTGTGTTATGAATAAAATAGGTCATGCTTTTTTTTTCAACAGTAGATGAGTCCACTAGTTGGCACCAACCATTAATCATATCGGAAACCGCCACCCTTCCATGTTTCCTATTAAGTTGAATACAAGGTCTACGTGATAGGAATTTTAATTTTTAATTATCATTATTATAAATGTGTTAATATAGAGCATGCAGCGTCAACATCCACTTTGTGGTCCTTGACATGCTTAGGATAAAAACAAGAGTAGTAGAAACGGTGATCACACCGGATGTTACAGAGGAGTTGGGCCAAGTACAAATGGAAGTACGCAGTCAATACAGGAAGAGAACAGCTACCCAGCAGCAGCGGCAGAAAGGTATTGGACCAAAATACTGCTGCACCGCGGAAGTGTCCATGCTTGTAAAAGTTGTACACTGGGATGATATACCAAAACTACAAACCAGGAATCCAACTAACAACACACCAGTAAGCCCGCAGGGATGTCTATAAATGGGTGGTAGCAACTGGCCAAGTAGACAGGTAAGGCAAATTTCTTGGGAGAGGCGGAAGTCCACCATTATTTGGTGAGTGCTGCACACAATTGCGCAATATTAGGAGGTAAGTTGACCAAATGGAGGTGGTTCCTATATGGGCAGAGGATGCTTGGGTTAATATAGCCTGGTTTGCAGGGTATGAGCACTATAAGCCTATTATTGGAAGGGGGGTGATTAGTAACACATGACAGTGGGTGTATAAAATAAGCATACACATGGATACAGGCAAGGTGTGATAGTGTGTTGAATATATGGATATATTTATGGAAGATGTGCTGATACTAGGCCCAAGTCAAATACCATAACCAAAAGACTATTCTACTATCACAGAATTTATGGTTCTGAAATAGTAGACTTGGACTTTACCCTGGGACAATCCCATGTGGTAGTTCCTAGTCACCACACCTCCCCAGTATAGACCCAGCGCACTACCAACTAGGCCATCTGCCATGTGGTGCTCAGCCCTAGGCGGAGGTCTTTGGTTAGGCCGTATGCAACAACAGTCTGGGCCCAACAGCAAATCTGGAAGAATATGTCAACAGACGGGATTGATTACGTGAGCATCAAAAGTAAATAGTATGGGATGGGTACAGTGTGGTTATTGATACGGAAAAATGACATAAAATTAAGTTTACCAGATGAATCAAAAAATAGAAAATAGCTGACAAGCCCTTGCCTAACTGCACGGGCTCACTTTTGTACTTGTGCATGGGGAAGGATCTGCATCCCCCTGTATAAGGTGTGTAACCTTAAAACTTTGATCCTAGCTTTCCCCCTAAAAGGGTTGGCTAGTGTTTACATTTTCCCAGTGCTGATGTGCCCGTCAGATACCTTCAAGAGGCAAAGCGGGTGTTGGCACCACAGCCATTGTTATGCCTTGTTAATTTGATGCGGTCAAATTTGGTTAATACAATGGGTTATAAAAGGTATGGTTTCAGGAAAAAGGTGTCAATGTATTACTAGGCATGACAGGAACAATATATATACTAAAGAATAGACTACTGTTGGATGGTGGAGCCTACTGTCAATGGGGTTGTTGTCAT
>JANBPT010000807.1:0-22159 GCA_027575765.1 Tieghemiomyces parasiticus
TAAGAATGTCGACCTAAGTGGGTGCCACAAGCTAATAGTGTACAGAGAGTATTGGTACAAGGTGCAGAGGAGGAAGGTGAATTCCAAAACGTGAAATGGAGGTCGGGGTCTGAATGATGGGAGATTCGGGCGGAGTCTAGACGATGTGGAGAATAGGAAACTACGACGGAATAGCTAAGGTAAAATGTATTGGAGGCAATAGACTGAACGACGTGTCCAATGAAACCGCTTGTTAATGGAGAGACAAAGAGCGTTGGTCAGTGGCGGGGTACCAAAAAAAATGAAGGGTCAGGACCAACACGGTGGCAGTCAGTTACAGGCGGAAACTGAGGCCGGGAATAGGTCTAAGGCAAGCGTACAATGGTAGGGACCACAAGCTGGCCTATGAAGGGGCGGGGGTGTAAGCAAGTTGTAGTTCACTTTTCCCTCGGCCTTAGAAGTTGTTTAGGCCCAGCCCTTCTAGTATCTGACGCCAACGGAGGGAAGAGAGGGGTGGGTCGCAGATGGTGGAGGGCGTTTAGGTATAGCGGCGTGCCGATCTTAACGCTAAGGGAACGCTGTTGGGAACGCGAAGCCAACAAAGGTAGGGAGGTGGAGACAAATGGCTTAAATTATTGGCCAAATACGGTAGTAGCCAGGCTAGACGTGGGGATCCAATGATGGGAACCAACGAACAGCAGGTCGCAGGATTAGGAGGGGCGGATTGCGTTGCCGGGTAATTACATACTTTTCGCAATCTCTAGAGACGCGTTGGGAGCAAATATCATGATAACCCGACATGCCTGGTGGAGAGTAAAGCTATCTATCCCACCGCCCACAACATGGTATGGCATACGATAGCGTAAGTAGGGTGACACGGGGAGAGGAAGAGCTGTGCATCCGACCCGCCGCAATACACTGTGTACTAGTCGCAAGTGACGGACTTCCAAACAGAATCTCCCTATCCATGGCGTTCCTGGCCGCGAGGCGAAGATAGGACGCACATCAGACTCGGCAATTTAGTCCTCCCCTTCATGGCCATTATCGGCCAATTATTACGTGAGCTGTATCAGTCGCTATCATGGTGTAGGCGTGTGAAATGCCTTAACTCATCGTTTGGACCAAAGCGGGGAGGTTAACCGGTATCTGACATGTCTTCGTAACTGCCCAGGCCAGCACTGCCCACCGCGTTGCGCCTAGGTTCGGCCATGCTTATATCATTATACAGCTAGGTCGCTGGCCACTGATTGGAGCGATCAACCGTGGCCAGTGCTCTGGTAGCGACAGCGAGTGGGACAACTCCCGAGCAATTTATGAGAGCGGGTAGGTCGGGGGGATTGTATGATTGACAGTGAGGTACAGTGAGGGGTTCTAACAATGGTTCTCCTGGCATGGCATCCGGTATGACCATCTACATTCAACGCTAAGTGTCCCGATTTGAATAACGTCAGCAATTCTGTAAATGGCAAGCTGCCACTAATAACGCTGCCAGCCGTAGATTCCTATTATATACATTCTCTCATCGGAATAACTTCGATAAGTCGGCTTCTTTAAGGGCCTTTCAGTTAGTAGATTGTAAGGAAGCAATTTGGTTTTTTTTCGCATACCAACCAGTGTGTGGTTACTCGTCAACTTTGCAAAAATGACCATTGGTCGTATCGTCGGAGTTCCCACTTTACGAAGGTGAAGAGCGAAATGAAGGGCTAATGAAATCCAATGGGGAATAGGAAGGAGATTGTTATTCCTTCCAATTTACCCTTATTGGTAACCCATTTGCTGAGCCATCCTCTCTTATCTGTATTGAAACGAAAGTTAACGATGGAAAAAAATGGGCGGGGACGGAGAAGACGGGGTGGGCATTGTGTGCCCACCAAGACGCACGGTGGTGTGAAGCAAGAAAAATAATTCAACAGCGCCCTGGGCATCATGATTGTCCTATTAACACGAATGTCATTGGCTGCCGTGACGGTGAGAAAAAGGAAGGATCCCGAAGACTATGGCATAGGTTTGGCCGTTTCCTAATAACCACCAGCAGCTTCCCAAGGTCATACAGCTAGCCTGTGGATAGTTGTTCCCAAGCTGGAACGGGCGGACAGTAGGGGCCACGAGGGAACAGCCGGGTCAATAGACTCATTGGGATTATATATACCAGGAGCAGCTTTCACTGTGCATTAGCTGACCTTGTTTATGTCCGTTTGTTCAAATTGTGGCACAGGGTATCCGACGTCAATATACGTAAAATACTTGCCAAGTTGCCAGTACCAACATGCACGGGTGCAGCTAACTCCTAAGAAAACGAGCTTGTCAAGTATGGTTAGGGTGAGGTCTTCTTGTACTTTGGCCTATTCGCGTCATTTGCGGCCTTCCTCGTTATGCCAAAGTTGGCTATTGACTGGCTGAGAAGATCGCCAACCTTCAAAACACAACCCTTTTTACGTTGCCTCTCATCTGCACGTTCGACCAATATTTCGGGTTAACCACCAAGGTCGGTCTAATGATGACAAATGCGGGGAACCCCTGAGCGACTAGGGCGCCACATTCTTCGCTTTGCCTATCCCTCTAGACTTGGTGGTTGGGACGCTAGGCACCTTGAGGTAGTTTCAACCTCTCGAAAAACGAGGGACGCGGCTTTGGTGATCATGGAAGCGAAGTGTTAAGCCCCTTCCACCCATTACACCAACTGATTTTTGAAAGGGCGTCGGGGACCCTGGCCACAATTCTAACCCCATACCTTCAAAAGTGAAGTTGGCTGGCGGGGTCGAAGAGTCGTCCCAAGCTAAGCCTTGTTGATAAACCGGTCGTCGCTGTAGTGCTATATATTTCTGGGGGATACTGAAGCCGACTAGAAAGCTATGTAGCCAGTACGTAGTGTGGAATCATAGACTGTAAATTAATTCAGTCCGAATAGGTTGGGCCCAGAGAGTGCTGGGTCGACCCACTTGTGATACCGAAACAGAGCCAAAATACAAGCGTCCAAAGCGAACAGCAGTAGGAGTAAGGGAGAGCCGATTCATAAGCAGGTCGTGGTGCGACTACCTCCCTTCCTCGACCAGAATGAGTAAAGAGCCCGAATCGCAATTTGGTAGGTCTACAGGCACGAAGACTGCATCCGACTCGGCGGCCGGAGTAACTTGGTCACCTCCCGCGCCGGTGGTGGGCGTATTGGGCTGGGGTTACCAGCCTCTGATGCCGGGGTTTATAGCGCGTCGCTTCTCTTCGACAACATGGCTCTAGGAGCTTGCGCTTACTCCGAAGCAAAGGTGGTCTATGGTGTGCTCGTGTTAATTTACCAGGTGCTTGCAGCCACTACCTCCTCCCCATCGCGACACCACCCACGTGTTGTTTCGACGGAATCCTTCCCCTCAATATCATTTGACTGAGCCGTCAGCCAATTTTATGGTAGCCAAGCACCGCCACACAATGCCGATTTGGCTAGTTAAAAACTCGAGCAATGCGTAAATGGTGGGATGTGTATTTAGTTGTTGCATATCAAGGTTTCCCGAGCACCTTGGGTAGTGCCCTACGCGAAGGCCGTTAGGAGAGGGGAGATTGCGGGAATGATGACGGTTAAAATGTCTAAGCCTTAACATCAATTTTTCTTGCTGTTCTCGCTCTTCTTGTCCTTTTTAGCCTTATCTTCCGCGGACCGCTGCTTCTCGCGAACGGCTATTCCCTTCTTTACAACCGCCAGGGACCGTTTGGCGCCACTTTCCGGGAAGGTGTCCAAATCATAGTAGTGGGGCGCAATTTCTAACAGCCACTCGGGCTGGACAGCGCTAGCGGTCCGGATATAGCTGTCTTGGGTTAGGACAAACTCGTGGTACACCACCCAATCGGGGGTATACTGAAGGGAGGAGGACGGGTGGAGGCGGACAGCCTGTTCGTCCTTAACGGTCTTGTAGACGAACTTGTGGTCCTTATGGGCGACCTGCGTGAAGTAGCCCGACAGCACAGCGCGGGTGATATTGGTGTAGTAATTGGGGTCCTCGTAGGACGTATTCCGGATGGGGGCTCTGAGCGAGTTGAGGGCGCGCTCCAGCTGGACGCGGATCCTGTCAGCGGTGATGAGGCTACGCTGGCTGAGAAAATTATTGTAACACCACTCACTCCGATTGCTACAACCCAGGTAGGCGTGGTATGCGTTGAGCATGGTGCAATAGTCACCAGATGGGTGCGCAAATTGCAGGTGGGCGCGGCGGGCCTGATTTCTCGCAGACGCCGGGGCCACGAAGATGGGCGGAGAGGAGAGAAGGGCGGCGATGGACAAAATCTCCGCAGTACATCCGTACCGGTGACTCTCTATGAGCATCTTGGCCATCGGCGGATCCAGCGGGAAGCGGCTTATGTCCTTACCAACCTGGGTGAGGGTACCCTCGTCGTCCAGGACCCCCAAGTAGTTGAGCAGTTCCAAAGCCCGCATCAATGTCTCCGGAGCGGGCGGGTCCATGAAGTCAAAGTGGACCAGGTCGTCGATCCCCAGCTTCTTAAGTTGCAGCACAGTGGAACTGAGGTTACTACGCTGGATCTCCGGATAGGTTTGTTCCTGCAGCTCCTCGAGGAAAGATTTTTCGGTGTACAGACGGAAACACTTGCCGGGCTGGGTACGACCGGCACGACCCGCACGCTGCTGGGCAGCGGCACGGCTGATGGGGCTGACTAGGAGAGACTCGACGCGGACACGCGGGTTGTACACCTTCTGCTTGGCGAAGCCGGGATCCACCACATAGACCACTCCGTCGATGGTAAGAGAGGTCTCGGCAATGTTGGTGGACACCACGATCTTGCGGCCCGGGGGGCCATTAGGCTTATCAGGACCCGGTGCAGGCTTGAAGATGGCCTCCTGGGCTTCCTTCGGCAGGCTGGAGTAGAGCGGGAGGACCGCGGCCGGGCCAAGTTCAGTCACCCCGCGCAGCTCATTAATTCCGCCGGAAATGCGTTCGCACGCTTGTTCAATCTCCTTCTCACCGGTGAGGAACACCAGAACGTCACCAGCGGGCTCACTGGCATGGATCTGAACCGCGGTTTTGATGACGGCTTCGACGTAGTCCGGTTCCGGGTTGGGGGTGTAGAAGATTTCCACCGGGAAGGTGCGGCCGGGTACTTCTAACAGTGGGGCGTTGTTAAAGTACTGCTGGAACTTGCCGGCGTCCAGGGTGGCACTCATGACCACGATCTTGAGGTCCGGACGCTTGGCGGCCACGTTCTTGATGAGACCCATCAGGATGTCGGTGGCCAAGGTTCGCTCGTGGGCCTCGTCGAGGATGATGGCCGAGTAACGCTCGAGCAGTGGGTCGTCCATGGCCTCGCGCAGTAGCATACCGTCCGTCATATATTTGAGGCAGGTCCTGTTGCTTGTCTTGGCCTCAAATCGGATGCTATACCCAACCTCCGCGCCAAGTCTCACGTCAAGCTCGTCCGCCACGCGTTGGGACACCGACATGGCGGCCACTCGGCGGGGTTGCGTACACGCCACCATCTTACGCTTGAGCTGCGGCAGTTCGTCGTAGAGCATGTATTGCGGGATCTGGGTGGTCTTACCCGACCCGGTCTGGCCCACCAGCACCACAATCTGGTTCTCGTGGATCAGCTTGAGAAATTGTTCGCGCTGTTGGGCTACAGGTAGATTACGGCGGGCCTGCAGAATTTGGCGGTATCGCTTGGAAAAGCGTTGACCGTTGAATGGATTCACCTCACCGTCTTCGAGGGCCTCCCCCTCCGCGGCGGTGGTGTTTCCTGGCGTGAGGTGGTCAAAGGGGCCTGCGCGGTTGTTACTGGACTTGTTACCGGCCAAATCGACGGCCGGTCGGCGCGGAGCAGCCTCTTTGTTGTTGCGGGATACATAGGGATTCGTCTCAACCCCACGGTCGACCTTGGATTTCTTGGACGGGGGCATGGTCATGGTATAATGTAAGTGGCGGATAGACACAAAAAAAAATGCAAGAATATGAATGCGACTGTGGGTAGGACAGGTCGCGAGAAATGGAGGGTTCAGTGTAGGGAGCGGAACCACTACGACAATGAGTTAGCTCGGTACAAAAGTAGGAGGGCCAAGGCTTGAGTCGCCGGAGGTTGGTTGCCAAAGGCCAACATGCTCCTTGGCCTTTTTTTTTATTCTTCACTTTCCTTTTTTTTTTCCTCCCTTTTTTAACCTGTGAGAGGTGTGGGTGGGCGGTACCCAATCACAACGGAGGGCTTGCAGGTTTCCAAATCGAGAGCTACTGCCGGCCCTGCCTTAAAATCACGTGCTTATAAAATGTTCCATCGGCCGAGGGGCCTGGAGATTTTGTTGTGGCGGCGGCTTAGCAGAGTAACTACCGCCACAGCCCATCAACGCAAACGGTCTACGGTCCCAGTTGGTGCCTATATGTCCAAACCCGTTGGCCATGCCATTTACTTTGGTCACAATGTTGGTATCTACTCCCTATCAAATTATGGCTAACGGACTGGAGAGGAAAGTAAAACCCAGCGGTATTCAATAGCATGTGGAGAAAACTAAGAGCACCCGCATTGCCAAGGGCCCACCCGCGCCTAAGCCTCTGCAGTCTCATGCTGAGTGAAAGTCGCAAACTCTTCGAGGGCGGCCCTGGCCCGCCCAGATGTGATACTCTCGCGGGCCAAGTTGACCCCGTCCGCGTACGAGGTAGCCATGCCAGCCACCACCAATAAGGCCGACACATTGAGGAGAATGAAGTCCACGATCGGCGAGTTGGGCACCTCCCCGTTTAGGATCCGTTTCAGGTACTGGGCGTTGGCCGTTCCTGACTCACCCTTGACGGCGCTCAACGGGTGGACAGGAAGACCAAAGTCATCGGGATGGACGGTTGAGCTCACGACAGCGTCTTCGTAAATTGTCCACACGTGGGTCGGGCCTGCGGGCGAGATTTCGTCGAGACCCTCGGCACCACACACAACCATGCCGTGCTGGACACCGTTGAGACGGAGCGCCTCAGCCATGATGGGCCCAAGGTAGGGCGAGTGGACGCCCACAATGAGGCGTCTCGGGGTAACTGGGTTGATGAGCGGGCCGAGGACGTTAAAGATGGTGCGTGTGCCTATTTCCTTGCGGATAGCGGCCACCCGTCCCATCTGCGGGTGGAAGCGCGGGGCGAACAGGAAACAGAAGTTGGCACGTTCAAGATGAGCGGCGAGATCCCGGAGGGGAAAATTCATCAGATTGCAGCCGAAGGCCTCGAGGAGGTCGGCCGAGCCGCTATTGGAGGTGGATGAGCGACTGCCGTGCTAATAAATGTTACGGTGCAGGGTAATACGGAGGGAGGGGGTGGGATGAGTTAGTTAACAGGAAAAGGCCAGGTGGAAGCAGAGACCGTGGGCCTGGCCATTTGACTTCCTCGGGTCGTGTCGTTCGTTGGTAGGTAGGAGGCTTACCTTGGCGACCTTGCAACCGGCACCAGCCGCCACGATCGCCGCGGAGGTGGATACGTTGAACGTATTGTGGCCGTCTCCACCTGTCCCGACAATATCCACGACACGTTGCCGCCAGGTCGCGTGAGGAGCCACGTCAACGGGCACAGCGTGCCGTAGCAGCGTCTCGGCCGCCCCGGCAATCGCCTCCGGGCGCTGGTCGACCTTGGTGAGGGCGAGGGCAACCAAAAGCGCCGAGGTCTGAGCCGCTGAAGAACGGCCGGCAAACACTTCTTCGAGACTCTGGGTGAGGTCGGCAGTCGTGAAATCGTCTGGGTGGCTGGTCAGTTTCTTGAGAAGGCCCACTAGCTCAGCCGAGGGTGGGGTCGGAGTAGTTAGTTCACTCATGGCGACGGAGTAATCGATTTCGTACTGTGTCGAGGAGAGGTATGGAAAGGAGCTAGTAGGCGTATGCAAATTACGAATGGGCGAGGGAAAGGCTGCACTATTGGAAGGGTAGGGAGGAGGGGGGTATAGTGGGCACTCATGGGGAGGCTGCGATGGAATAGGCTCTGCAATTAGAAGCTGGAGTTTGCTCCTGGGGTACCCACTCTCTCGTACACCAAAGGTCCGACACTTCTTCAGGTTGGTTAGTGACAAATTAGGGGTGTAGTACGTGGGGTCCGATAGGATAGATTGACAAACTAATTATTGATGACGAATAGGCTGGCCGGTCCGCTTTCCCTATCTACAATTCACCCTGGCGCCAGAATTACCATGTTTCTTCTGACCAACGTCGTACCAAATATACTCCCGCCTTCTCGCGTTCCTGCCGGAACCTTTTCGTTTAACCTTCTTCCGATCACTATATTGCTCATATCAGTAGGTGGTACAATATCTGCTAACGAACCGGCATGATGTAAGCAATCACACCAAGGGTTGCTGGCGTGAGGTTTAATGGCGTATGACCCCACAAAACCCCCGAAAATTTAGTGAACAACCAGGGGGGTGGGTTCCTGGTCGTCTAGAATTGGTCCATATGGTGGCCCCTTACCCATTGGGGTTTCGTCGTCAAGGGGTTGGTCGAGAAAATGTGATTGCGTGACCCAAGGAAGCTGGCAGCCAGACAGGAGGGTTGGTTGTCGTGACTATTATTTTTGGCGATGCTCGCTGAGTACCGACCAATTAAGCAGGACAGTTCCGCTTGTGGAACCGCTACCGTTCAGGCTCTCACATCAGAGTCCGCCGAGTCCCCAGCGGCCCACCTCGTGCATGGCCTCCCGCCCACCGGCTAGCAAGACTGGGTCGTCCAGGACCTCCCCGACGCATTGCCAAGGGTCCCGGCCCCCGCCCCAGCGCAGCAACCGCTGCCGGTACACTTCGCCCGCCTCGCGGGATAGCGGGTCAGCAGCGAACTTGCGGTCCCAAATCCGGGCGGCCAACACACGGTCCAGCAAATACGCGTAGTAGCCAGCGCCATAGCCGACCAGGTGACCGATGGTAGCCTGCCAGTCAACCCCATCGACGTAAGGCACGGGGCTGAGCGGGGGGCCCGCATCCTGCAACACCTTAAGCACCTGGCTGCTGAGGCGAGGCGGGGACGCGTGCGCCAGGCGGTCCAGCCCAGCCCAATCCACGCGTGCGCGGGCCGCCGGCTCCAAGTAGGCTAGGACGCCGGCCAAGTTGGCACGGGCGGGGTCGTCGCCCAGCGGGCCGTGTAGGCACTGGTCCAGGATCGACAGGAGAACCTGGGTGTTGGTCTCGAGGGCGTTGAAGGCCAGGCGGCGGCGCAGGTGGGCGGCGAGGGCGGCTGGGGCGAGTCGATTACCCGTCCGGTAGTGCCGGGCGAATCGGCCTACCACGCGGTGGTCGTGCGCGAAACGTTCTAGGAGGATTGAGGGTAGCTCAACAAAGTCCACCTGGCAGCGGGTCCCAGCCACATTGTGGAACGGCGTAAGGGCCAGCATGGAGTGCATGGCGTGGCCCATTTCGTGGAACAGGGTTTCCAGATCGCGCAGCGTCAATAGAGAGGGCGTGTCGGGCCGCACTGGTTCTAAATTGCAAACCAGGACGACCACGGGGCGCTGGTAACTGCGGCCGGTCGCCGGGTCGTGGCGGATTTGGCTGGGCGCAAAGGCTGTGGAGACCGCCCCCACCACCACGTCGTCGTCGATCCGCCGTGCGCACCGCACTGTGAAGTGGGCTGCCCCGGTGAAAGTTTTACCCGGGCGGCGGAACAAGTCGCCGTAGATGGATCCGATGTGGACTCCACGCTCGTCCACCACGTCCATGCGGCGCACATCCGGGTGCCAGACCTCTCCAGGGGCCACCGTTCCGGGCCGCAGGGTGATCCCGAACAGATCGTGGAAGAGATCACTTAGGCCCTGTAGGGCCCCGCCGGCCGTAAAGTAGCCGTGCAGGTCAGCGTCCGCCTCCGTCTCGGCGTGGGCGTCGGCCTGCGCCCGGGCGTGCCGTAAACAATAGTCGCGGTCCCAGGCCTCCACGCGGTCGGAAAGCCGTGGTCGAGAGTGGGTCAGTTTGGCCTCGCGTAGCCGTGTGAGTTCGGCTTCGAGGCCCGGCTGAAGCCCGCGCGCTAGGTGCCCGAGGAAGGCCTGAGCGTGGTCTGGGTGCTGTGCCATCTTGTCCTCCAGAAACAGGTGGGCGTAGGTCGCGTGCCCCGTGAGTCGCGCTAGAGCCTGGCGTTCCCGGAGAAGCTGGTCGAGCACTTCAACCTGCTGGACAGGGGTCCGCGACTGTAGTGTGAAGGCCTCCTTGCGGATGCTCTCGTCGTGAGCGGTATGGACCAGGAGCTCGCCGAGCCGTGAGGGGATGGGGATTTGTAACGGTCCGCTCTCAGCAGCTCGGGTGAGACTCTGCGCCACCGAGCCGCTTAGACCGTCCAGCTGGGCTAGCGATCGGACACGGAGGTACCGGGATTCGGTGGGGCTTGCCGGCGCCGGTGGGTGGTTGAAGTAGTGCCCGAGTTCCAAAATGCGGTTGGAGATGCGCACGTATTCGGCGCGCTTGGCCTCCGGGAGGTGAATTCCGGATTTCTCAAAGTCACGCAAGAATTGGATGGCCACTTGCCGTTCGACTGCCGAGAAATCGTTTGCAACCTCGGGTGTGTGCATGACTCGCTTGACTTTCTGTGTCGGGGAGGGGAGGGTAGAAATCAGTGTTGGATGGCACGGAAATCACAGGGGTATGGTGAAGTGGTTAGGCCCAGCTCCTTGTACGTAGCATCATCATCGGACGACCGAGGACAGCACGTGGCCATTCATGACACTTACCTCGTAAAGCTGCACATGGGTGTTCAGCATGTTCATGAACTCGTACAATTCTTTGAAGGCCTCAAACGCCGTGTCGCGGTATTTGGGGTCTGGATGGGCCAGACGGGCGAACTCAGCAATGTCCATGACGCTACACAGTTCGTCTGAGAGCTGATCCATCATCTTGACTACCCGGCGCAGCTCCGGCCCGCTCTCGGCGGCCAGGATTCGCCGTACCAGGTGTTCGACACGGGCCCGTGTCTTGACGCTGGCATCCAGAAACCCCTCACGCGACACGAGGAGAGGGTGGTAAAATAGACCGACGGACCGCGGGCTGACTTTGGTCGGGGAGACTTTTGACTGCGTGGCAGCCGGACGGGGCCGCTCAGGCTGATACTCGTCAAACAAGGCGACGAGGTCACTGGCGGAGGCGGTGCTATGGGCGCGGTACACGGGCATCGTGGCATGTGGAGTGGCTGATGGGGCGGTGGCCAATTGGCCTCGTGGCCGCGTCCAGGGCCGGCAGGCCAGGGTAGTTCGCACTCCCCCATGGACCAACTGGCCCCGTCGAAGACTCTGACCTAGCGCTGTGAGCATTGTCCGTGCCTAATGTCCGACAATGCGAGAAAGTGGTCGGCCGCGAGCGATGGGCAGAACAAGGGCAAAACGTAGATCTAGTGGAGAACGGATGTGGCGGCTGGGTATGGCCTGGGCCGGTCGGCGGTATCCAGGATTTGGTTATACGGCCCACCGGCTGTGAGGGCGTGCGTGGCCCCCTACCCTACGCTACCGCGACATCAACTGAAGTTCGTACTTGTCGGCTGCAGGGTTGCCTTGCTCACCATGTGAGCAGTCGCTTGCTTGGGCACGATCTTCTCCCCTTAGACAAGTTGCCAGGGAGGACAACCAGTAAAGCGTGGGAGACAAGAATAACGCTGCCGCAGTAACCCAGGTTACAAGGCAGTTGATTCTGGAAGGGGTTGACCGGGCTCACCAGGACTTTTTCCGCATTCTCTCGGTGCTGCCACCTCCCTCCTCTGACCGTCACCGCATTTCACAGACCAGCTTTACTCGTGTTACGCCTTTTCCGCAGTACAACCTTGGCCTTTGCCCCATGGCTAAAAAGCGCCTACCCTCTGCCCCGGTCGTAAGTCAGATAACCTCGCCAGGCTCAATTGCAACGGGCACAGCCTCCGAGACCGGCGAACAAGCCTAACTAACAAGCTTATAGTGCCATTTGGACCCTAATTCCCAACCCTGCAGGCACCGACGCGCCGGTCGGCGAGGACTAATCCATGCAAGCGGTCAGGTCCCGACGAGGTACAGGCTGAACCACAGCCGTCCAAGAAAGTAAGATACCGTGCAAGTTAAACGTGGCATAGTTGAGGTTCTAGTGCTTAAGTACCGTCTAGGCATCAGAATTGAAGCCCGTCCTAACCCGTTATCATCCTGCTTTAATTTATTTATTGGACCACCCAAATTGACTGTTGCGATAGCCAAGGACGCCCCGCAACCAAGGACTCGCGAGACACGAACCCAAAATGCTCGAGAACGATCCAGACGAACGGTCGGGTCCCCTTTCTAGTAACCTTCCCAGTAAGGTAGCACCGAGCGATCCGCCCCAGGTTAAAGAGGAGGACGAGCCAATTACGGAAGAAGATGAGGATGAGTTCGAGGACGTTGCAATGTCTGGGGCCGAAACGCCGCCTATCCCTGACGCCTACCACACCGCGACCGGTGCGTCTAACCTAGTCTCGCAGCCCATACCGCAGGACAGCCCGCCCAGCAGCCCCTACAACCCCTATGCGGGCTACTTGGCCTACCTCGACGCGAACGAGACCCCAGCCGATGTCGCCGTATCCGAGGCCACCGACCCGGAGGGCACTGACCCGCGACCTCCACCGTCGTTCAACCGAACTGAAGGCGTTGTCTTACGCTTCGGACCCGGAACCGAACCAAAATCTGCTAAAACCAAGTCTGCCGCGCCGACTGTCGCCCACATTACCGGAAAGGACCGCGAACGCCGGTTGGCCGTACACCGTCTGCAACTGATCTGCGACTTGGCCCACCTCCGATGCGCTAACCGGCTGGCCAACGACCCGCACATCCAGTCCCTGGCTCTCTCCGCACTCCCAGCGCCCCTCATCGACAATCTCACCGGGCTTAACGCGGAGGCCGGTCGGTTCCTGCCCGCTAGATCACTTGCCGCCCGACGGGCGGTGGCTGTGCGGACGGTGGTAGTGAAGTGGCAGCAGAGCTACGGGGCGTGTCTAGCTGAGGACCTGGATGGACTGACGACTACCACGGCAGTGCGCACACGGGTCGCTGAGAGGTTGAAAGTCGCGGTCTCTGCTAATCCAGACAATGCGCACGAGGTCTGGCAGCGTCAGCAGATTGGCCACCTTGCTCAGGCTCTAGCGGACCGCAGCTGCCCCGCCGAGGAATCTACTGTCTTGCTGGTGGCTGCCCTACGGTGCCTCGGTGTTGAGGCTCGTCTAGTGCGTTCGCTCCATCCGCTTTCGCTGCGTTTTGGCCGGGAAGAACTGGCCCGGGAGCTCCGTGGCGACGCCTGGTTAGGACTGGCGGAGTGCGGCGTTCCCCACCGCCGCCTGGTCGAGGCCTTGGCCACCGCCTATGGACCCAGAAGCCGCCCGGCTGCCCCAGGTTCCCGCTGGGGCCGGGTCTATCCGCGTACCTGGTTTCTGGAGTATCGCGTCGTCGGGGAACGGCGTTGGCGCATTGCCGACGTGATCAGCGGCGATTTCGGATCGAACAGTAACGCCATTGAGACGGGCGTGCACGCCCCGTTTCCCGACACTTCGCCGGCCCGCCACGCTAAGGCTAAGCAATCTAAACCGCCAACAGCCCCCAGGCTGGTCCCCGACAAGCGGTCCGGCTCGTTTCCCGTGGTCTATGCAGTGGCTATTGACAGCGATGGGTTCTGGCGGGACGTGACTCGGCGGTACGCGGCGCGGTGGACCACGGTCACTCACAAACTTCGCGACCCGGATGCCGACCATGTCACCCCGGATGGTCTCACCGTTAACCGTCACAGCTGGTGGGGCCGTCTGCTCCGGAGGTACGAGCGACCCCAAACAGCGGCCGACAGCGACCAGGTCGCTGACGAGCTGGAAGAACGCCGCGCTGCCGAGGCCCAGTGCGTCCAAGAGCCCATGCCGCACACGCTGGCGGGATTCAAAGACCATCCAGCGTTCGCCTTAGAACGCCACCTCAAGCAGACCGAGATCATCCATCCGCGTGAGCCCGTTATTGGCCACATCCGTGGCGAGCCGGTGTATCCGCGGAGTAATGTCCACGCCCTCAAGACCCGCGAGCACTGGTATCGCGAGGGCCGTGAGGTGGTCGTGAGTGCTGAGCCTCTTAAACACGTCAAGGCTCGCCGCGCCCGAGTGACCAACGGGGCAGACAGCGCCCAGGGGGTGGAGTTTGATGTCCTGGTACGCCGGGCCATGCGGACCGGGCTGGCCACCACGGCCCCCGGTGCGGCGTCGCGTCGGGCCGATTCCGAGGGCCGCGTCGCAAATGACGACCGCTTGGGTGCGCCGTTGCCCGAAACCGTACCACTCTTCGGCATATGGCAGACTCAGGCTTACCAGGCCCCGCCTGTGGTAGACGGTAAAGTCCCGCGTAACCGGTTCGGCCATGTCGATCTGTTTGTCCCTAGTATGCTCCCGCCAGGCGGTGCACATATCCCTTTCTCTGGTGCGGCAACCGTGGCCCGTATGTTGGGCATCGACTACGCCCCTGCCGTCGTGGGATTCGATTTCAGCTCCCGTCGGTGCGCACCCTCCACCCGTGGAATCGTGGTGCCCAAGGAATCCGAGGCCATCGTGGTGGAAGGCCTGGCTGTCCGCGAGCAGCACGACCTCGAGAAGGACATATCCAAGCGGCAGGCACGTATCCTTGGTCTCTGGCGGAAGCTTATCGTAGGGAGCTCAATTCGGTCCCGCTTGAAACGTCAGTACGGTGACTGGACGGTGCAGGCTGCACCAGCGGCCATCACTGTGGTGAGTGATGATGAATATGATGGTGGTAAAAAGGACCATGGAGAGGATGATAGCGAGAGAGATGTTAAGCCTGCCTGCCCTAATATAGGCGGAGGTACCGTCCCGAAGCCACCCAATATGCTCGGCGATCGGGCGCCGGGTGGTTTTCTATAAAAACGACGGAATCAATAAACTGCGATATTGAGCATACCGACTGCTAAATGTGTGTATACTTTTTTTGTTTAATCGTGCCAAGGAACCGGATGCCCCCCGGAATATTGGAAATGGCAGTAGCTGGGCTTCCTGCTGTATCTGGGAGTGAGACACCTAGAATGTGTGATTGCTAGCCCTGCTCGTGCAGGGCCAAGTCGTGTCCTTTGGGTGAGATTCATCAGCTGGGCAATCTCAGCCTTCCCTACTATTAGTTAGAGCTTTTACTTTTACTCCAACCTGCACCATGTCCAAGAAACTGGAGCTGAATACATCAGCGGTAGGTGACGGGGCTTTTAGGCGACCGGAATGCGAGCCAAGTTGGCATGCAAAGTTCCCTTAGGGAATCCACCTCGGTTTTTCATTGTACTGGTCCGAGGCAGGCCATTGCGGCCTGTGAGTGCAACGCGGCCTCTTTAACCTCCCGACTGTCGGTCTACCTTCACACGTCTCTCCCCTTCACTGGACTGCTAGGTCTCGAGCCTGAAAGAGCAGATAGCTAAGCTACGCCGGAAACCCGGCTCCGATGGTACACAGTCCGCAAGGCCGTCAAAGAAGCAGGTAAGGTGGCCTCACTGGCGCCCGTTCCTGCTAGGTCCGGCTCACATTCGCCGCAATATCTGGTTGGGACGGAATCTCATTGAAGGACCATTTGATCGCATTCTCTCCCTCACTCTGGTGGATGTGCCGCCCATAAAGAAAACATCGTCCTGGCTGCAGCGCAACAAGGGCGTCAAGGCGCGTAGTCAGCGGGACAAGGACAACATACACACCCGCGGGGCGGATGGAGAGCCCACTGACAACCAGGTTCGCGATGCCCTGGCCCGTAAATCCGCGCTCTACGAGCAGCTCCGCAAACGTAAACACCCGTCGGACCTCCCAGAATGGCAGCGGGAAGGCATGCTGGTTGACTTTGACCAGAAATACCTCGACGCTTCTTCGTCATCTGATTCCGACTCGGAGTCACAGGATAAAGTAGGGGAGGGCTCTGTGACCAGTGATCCACTTGTCGAATATATTGACGAGTTTGGCCGGACGCGGCGGATGCCCCGCAGCCAGGTACCATCAGCCTTCCTCCCCCGGCCGGCGGCACCTGCCCACGCCGGTAGCGGTTCCGCATCGATGTTTGTGCCCGCCGGAACTCCGGTCGCTAGCCAGGTCGGACCGGGACTAGTTAGCGACGATATGCGGCGGGTGTGGGGTGCGGAGGTCCCACCGGACCTATCAGGTAAAGTCTTTTGGACTCGCTATTTTATGACCCACTACGGTCTCCTATAGAATCGATACTAGGTTGTTCTCCGACTGATCACGGTTTTCAGCATTACTCTTCGGCCATATACCCCCTCCCCATTTACCTTTCATTCTTAGCCGGTCCCGCACACTACAATCCCGAGATCGATAACCGCACCCTGGGTGTCAGCCACTTCAAACTGTCGCGAAACGAGGACGAACGAGCTGAACAGTTGCTCGCCCTGAAGGAATTGCATGAGGAGGTAGGTAGCCCAGTCGTCCATATCAATACATTTGATGCCCCCGAAGGCCTCAGCGATGGGCACCCCATGCGTAGCCCGCCGGGGTTACTGCCAACGGCGGAGATGCGCTGCTAACCCAACGCCACTACATCCTGTCCTCCGTATCAACCTTCCATTTCTCTCAGACCAAGCGGAAGCGGCGGGAGGTCGCTGAGGCCCGCCAACTTCAAGCAACGACTGGGTCCACCGCGCCTAAAAACGATGTGCTGGCTGAGCCACCTGAACTTAATGCCACCCTCGACGATTTCCTAGCGTCGGTTAAGCGCCAGATTTAATCGATGATGTACAGACCCGATGTGCCCCTTCTATATTGAACCTGACACTGACATTTTTTTATCCGAAACAGCCAATTTTTTGTATAACAACAAAGCCTTTAATGTGCCATCAGTAGGGCACGTATAAAATCAGCTAGAAACGGCTCAGGATCAGCAGGGCAAAAAAGGGAGTAACCAGGTTGGTGTATCGGGCAAAGTAAAACGAAGAACGAAGGGAGTCAAAAGTACAGCGGACAAAGGAACGGGGAAATCCGAGTTGGTAACACAGAGCAAACATTTGAACCAGACAGAAAGGAGGATAATAAAACACGACGGGCTGGCAGCGTGCGCTATAGCTCAATAAGCGGGGCATCCTGGGGCTCCGGGGCCGGGGCCGGGGTCGGGGGTGCAGCAACCGTGTGCCGGGCGGAATCGTCGGTCTGAGTCGGTTGAGTCGCCGGGGCGGATATGGCATAGCCCGCCCCAGCCGGCGGCGGAGGCGGTGGGTAGCCGACGTAGGTGTTAGACATCTGAGGCGGGTATGCTGCAAGTTGCTGATCCGGCGGTGGGGCAGGGTAGGGCTGTGACCCGGTTGTCGTGTGGGGGTTTGCGGGCCAGGTAGACGTCGTCGTGGGTTGCGGCATGACTGACGTAGGAGGTACAGGTGGGTAGGCTGGATAGCTGGGATTCGCCATAGGATAACCCACAGGGGGCGGGGGGGAGGTGGTATGCGGCTGCAAGTGGTAGGACGTACCGACTGCCGCTGAGGTAGGTGGTGAGGCGGGGTGGTAGGCAGGACCAGTCGGCGGATACACTCCCGGGGTGGCCGCGTACCCATTAGTTAGGGCGCCTGGGGGTCCGTAGGGACTATTGCCGTGGGCGGCAGGGCCCGCACGGGCCAGGTTGATGCGTTCATCAAGCAGCTGATCGTACTTCTTCACGGCCTGGCCAATCTTGGCGTGCAAACCTAGCAGGCGTTCGTGGGTGCCCACCACCTCGGCCAGGTTCCGAGCCACCTTGGGTTGCAGCTTGGAGATCTGCTCGTGGAGGTAGGGTATCTGTGGATGTTCGTAGAGGTTGGGGTGGTCGCCCCGGGCCTGCGCCTCAGTCTGCACCCGGGCCAGCAGAGAGGCAAACAGTTGAATGTTCTCCTTCTCCAAGGTGCTTAGTTCGTAGGCCTTCGGGGTGGGCGGAAAACTGCTGCCACCTCCGTTGGCCCCAGGAATCTGCATCGAGAGGAATGACGAGTTGCCCGGGGAGGCCTCACCCTCGGCTACGGCAACCGGCGGTGGGTAGCCATAGGCAGAGTGGCGCTGAGCGTCGTCCACCTTCATCTGCTGCAAGGACGCAGCGATGGCGGCGGCCAGGTCGGGGTCCTCTTCCCCCTCGTCTTCCGTCGGTGCGCTTAAAGCACCTTCCTGGGTGGTCACCAGCGGATCGCGCCCGCCCACTACCTTGACGTCCTCCACGGCATAGAGGCTCCCGGGCACCCGCGTGCTGGTCGTGGTGGCCGCGGCGGGGCGGGTGGAGGACGGGGAGGCAAGCCCGTGTGGTCCATAGTTGCGTGGATTGGTTTGCGCTTCGCGTAGCGACATTTGGATGGCTAGTTTTAGGTCCTCATCCTCGTCGGTCGGGCGAGTGACGGGAGCCGAAGCGTTTGCACCCACGGCGGTAGTGACGTGGGTGGCTACCGTGGGCCGATAGGGACCCGGCGAACGTGGGCCGGCGCGGGTGGTGGACTCCGGGTTATGGACCACCTTCTTGACCTTGAGATAGCAGCCATGGCACACCCGGACAGGGTCGTTGAGGCCAAAGTGAGGTAGGGGGATGTTATTGGACGAGCACTGTTGACAGAAGGTCTGGCCGCAGTTCCGGCAGTGATGCTTGCGATTGGTGAGGGTGAACGCAGTCCGGCACCGCATGCAGACGTCGCTGTCAGTCCACTCAGGTGCAGTAGCCGTCTCTATGATGGCGCTGGCCGGCTTGCCCTCCACCGGAAAGGGGAAGCCTTCGGCCTTCAGCCGGTGGTAGACCTGCGACGGGTATTGGAGGTCAGGCTTGGATCGGAACGCCAGCGCCCATTCCTGAATTAGGCCGAGCAACTGGCGCTGGACCTCGTAGTGCAGCGACTGCGGGGCGTGGAGCAGAGACACCAAGTCGTCCATGAACTCGCGGTTTGCCACTTCGGTTAGGAAGGGGGCGCCGCCGTTCTTAACCAGCATGTCGGTCAGGCGGAGGGCGAGAAGCTGCACGTTCGGATTTTTGTGGGCAATCCGACGGCGCAACGACTTGGCCGCTTCCTTGGCCGGCATCTGCTTGCTGCGAATCTGGTCGCTAATCTCGAGGTTGGTCCCATAGTCCTCCTGTCCGCGTGGGATGCTCTCGGACGTGGCCTTCTCTGTTTCGGTGAGCAAGGTGGGCGTGGAGAGAGGCAGGGAAGGGGTATCAGATGGCTGGTGAGTTTCGAGTCTGTCGAGGTGGCAGGCATAGGCTCGGCCCGGGGTTCACAGAGCGCAGGCAGCTCTGCCAATTGCAGTATGGCGATACTGTCCGGTCTCGGCTTGGCTACCATGGGGGTTCGTCCCTTGAACCATTCACGCCGAAAGTCACTCATCAGATGAAATGAGGACACTGCGCTCCAAATTGGCCTTAGACTTCATCCCGTTTAGCTTGAGACCGGGACCTGCCATACACTTGATGGGGGTGGGGTCAGGGATGCGACGTCGGGGTTACTTACCGATGTAGTCGTCGACCCAGTTGCCGTATATTAGACGAGTGACCATGGCGAAAGCGGACGGACGTGCGTCGAAGTGAGCGCGGCGGAAATTAGGCTGCCCAGGTTGTGGTAAAGGCGAGTGTATCAAATTTGGGTTGTGACCACAGGATGGCAAGTAGGTGAAGGGTGGGGAGCGGGTGTAGAAAATGGGGAACGTGAAATGAAATAGCCTGTCAAGGGGAGCCCAGGGTAATGGGCTTCTGCCAAGTCCTCCGTCTTCCTCTACCTCTCTTCCGCGTGAGGGGCTGAACCTTTCCCCCGCCGCAGCTCGGGTCACAGGCGGGAGCTACTGGGCAACGTGGCGTTGCGAGGACCAGGCGAACGGTGTCAGTCACGTAGCAGATTTCGTATCCCGGACTACACTACTGACTGGCCGATGGAGCTGAACAGGGTCTGATATGTAGCACACAATCGTTCTACCTTGTCTGGCCAACTGCTTGAGCAACGTTGTCCTGAGGTAGACAGCTCGAGGGAAAAGAAAAAATACGCGTTTTGCCCAATTTAGCCATGTCAGCCCATTCGGGCCGTCAGATCGTTGGCATGGTTGCCCATGCTCGCTTTTCGTTGAATTTGCCCTTATTTGTCCGCAATTGTATACGCTGAAGGTTTCGTGGCCCAACATGTCGCAGCGCATCGTCCGGGCGTGGATACGCCGGCCTTTGACGAGCCGAGTGGTGCCTAATCTGTCCTCCGGCCGCCCGATCCATGCCCACCTCTGCACCCATATAATCTGCCCTCGACCACTTCACCGACTTTCAGGCTCACAACCGCCATTGTCGCCGCGGGCTGAGACCCCTGTGGGCGTACCGCGAACGGACCGGATCGCCTACCGTAACCAGCACACGGCATCGGCCGTCGCAGCGTCGCGGGTCGCCTCTACCGCACCGCACGAATCAGTATCCGCCACAAATGCGGCCGAGAAGCGATGCACTTTTTCCTTCTACGCCTACGTGCCCCTTGCGCCCGAACGGACAGTTCACCTCCAAAGACAAATCAAGCGGCACCTGGGAAAGGACATGGGCGTTTTGGGCCGCATCTACCTTTCCACTGAGGGTATCAACGGCCAGATCTCCTGCCCGGCCGCCCGAACTGCCGACCTTGCCCCTTTTTTTGCCCGCTTCGAGGAATTTTGTACCTTGACCTTCAACGAGGCGCTGGACCACACCGAATCCTTCCAGCGCCTGGCGGTCAACATCCGCGAACAAATTGTGCGGGACCACGTACCAGCCACCAAGGCGGCCATTGGTCCGGCGCCGACCGCCCTGACCCCCGAGGAGTGGCACCGTCAGCTCAGTGGCGAGGCAACCGCCGAGACCCATACCCTAATCGACATGCGTAATAACTACGAGAGCTCCGTAGGCTATTTCCGCCACGCCCTCAAGCCGGACGTTACCCGGTTCGCCGATGAGATCCGCATCCTACCCGAACTGGTCCGCGGTAAGGAACGTGAGCCAGTCTACATGTACTGCACAGGTGGAATTCGCTGCACAAAAGCTGGGGCTCTACTCCGGGCCCGTGGGTTCCAGGACGTGCGAATGCTGGCTGGGGGTATCACTGCCTACGGTCGATTCATCCAGCGTACGGGTCAGCCCTCCCTCTATGTGGGTAAAAACTTCACCTTCGACCAGCGCCTAGGCGAAGACGTAACGGACGATGTGGTCGGCACCTGCTATCAGTGCGGGGCTTCCTGCGACCGGTTTACCAATTGCGCGAGCAGCGCGTGTAACACCCTCTTCCTGCAGTGCCCGACCTGCGCCACGGCTTACCACAGGACCTGCGCTGATCGCCGGTGCCTTGACCACGTCCGGGCCCCTACCCACCCGAGCGCCTCACCGCCCGCGCAGGAGGCGTGCCGGTGGCAACACCGCGAGCGAGTGGATCCCACCATCGTCCGTACGCGAATAACCCACAACCTGGCGGCACTGCGTGTGTCGGGGGAGCATAGTGATGACGGGACGGCCCAGTAGGGTGGGGGGCTGCAACCGTGCGGAAGTGGCTATTGCAGGCCCCCGGGTATACCGCGTAGCCCCATCCCAGCCCCGAGGAAGGCGCTCCATTATAATCTAATTCCGCTTGGCAATATCTGGCGCTTCCATTTTTCTGCCGGGGCCGATACCTAAACATAAAAATGGCGAACGGGATAAAGTCAAAGACCTGGTCCCGTTTGGGTAAATTAACCGGCGCGTCTATGAAAGGGAATGTCTTCCGTTGGTGGCTTCGGGTCCCTATAGCGTCTTCCATACACCACTGCGCGGAACACCCCAGTGGGCTGTCATTAATTAATTGCTATGTTGTTAGTACGATAGTCAATAGGCGCAGCGCTTCATTCCGCCCTAAAAGGGGAGTGAGCCAGCGGATACCAACGGTACACCCGATGCGCTGGGGCCAATCGGCGTCTAGTACTACGTGGTTCAATAGCCGCCTCTTACTGGCCATCAGCGGCTTCCATATTCACCTGTTATTTTTTTTTTGCCCTCGGACCCTTAGTCGAAGGATCCTATGCAGGTATAGCGTGAGGCCGCTGTTGTTTATTATTCTATTGAGATGGGTGCTATTTCTGTGCCTGCTTTACGCCGACCTCCCAAATGCCTGCGATATAAAACAGACCCGGTTTCTCAGTGCTGATGCCTTGAAATCTCTCCCTACTTTTCCTAGCTAACTCAAGGCACTCGGCCCAGTTTCTCGTGTCTACTGAATATCTGTGGCTCCGCAAACGACCGCCCGATATGCGAGTTCACTACGCCCGAAATTGGGCCTGGGGCATCGTCGC